>JAGSMT010001670.1:0-40751 GCA_029286875.1 Lamproptera curius | reverse complement strand
TAACTTGACGGTTCAATACTTGTGTTTTCGGTAAATTATCAACTTACTCTGCCGATTTCTTTTGATCAAGATTCATATCTGTTGTTTAAATATATCCCTCGATATAATCAATCATAAATGGACATCCCAGGATTTTAAAAACTGCGTTATCGCGGTGCACTGTCTACTCAAACATGCCGATTTATTTCGATTACGAGTCATTTCTGCTATTTAAATATAGCTCTACGTATAAGCCCATATAACTGTATGCATTGACTGTTTAATACTTATGTTCATTCGGTAAATTATCAACATGTACTTGCCTGACTTCTTTTTGATCAAGATTCATATCTGTTGTTTAAATATATCCTCGATATAATCGAACATAAATGGACATCCCAGAATTTTAATAATTGCGTTTACGCGGTACACTGTCTTTTCAAACATTCCGATATGTTTCGATAACGAGTCATTTCTGCTATTTAAATGTAGCGCTCCGTATAAGCCCATACAACGGTATGCATTGACGGTTCAATACTTGTGTTCTTTCGGTAAATTATCAACCTGTACTTGCCGATTTCTTTTGATCAAGATTCATATCTGTTGTTTTAATATATTCCTCGATATAATTGTTCGTAAATGGACATCCCAGGATTTTAAAAACTGCGTTATCGCGGTACACTGTCTACTCAAACATGCCAATTGGTTTCGATTACGAGTCGTTTCTTTTATTTAAATATAGCGCTCCGTATAAGCCCATACAACGGTATGCATTGACGGTTCAATGCTTGTGTTCTTTCGGTAAATTATCAACATGTACTTGCCGACTTCTTTTGATCAAGATTCATATCTGTTGTTTAAATATATCCTTCGATATAATCGTTCATAAGTGGACATCCCAAGATTTTAAAAACTGCGTTGTCGCGGTACACTGTCTACTCAAACATGCCGATTTGTTTCGATTACGAGTCGTTTCTGCTATTTAAATATAGCGCTCCGTATAAGCCCATACAACGGTATGCATTGACGGTTCAATACTGTGTTCTTGCGATAATTAATCAAATTGTACTTGCCGATTTGTTTTAATCAAGATTCATATCTGGTTTTTAAATACATCTCTCAACATATTCGTTCATAAATGGACATCCCAGGATTCTAAAAATAGCGTTATCGCGGTACAATGTCTGCTCAAAATGCCGATTTGTTTCGATTACGAGTCGTTTCTGCTATTTAAATATAGCGCTTCGTATTAGCCAATATATATATATATATATAGACTTCTTTTGATCCAAGATTCATATCTGTTGTTTAAATATATTTCTCGATGCAATCGATCATAAATGGACATCCAGGATTTTAAAACTGCGTTATCGCGTACACTGTCTACTCAAACATGCGACTAGTTTCGATTACGAGTTAATTCTGCTATTTAAATATAGCGTTCTGTATAAGCCCATATAACGGTATGCATTGACTGTTCAATACTTATGTTCATTCGGTAAATTATCAACATATACTTGCCGATTTCTTTTTGATCAAAGATTTATATCTATTGTTTAAATATATTCCTCGATATTATCAAACATAAATGGACATCCCAGAATTTTAAAACTGCGTTATCGCGGTGCACTTCTACTCAAACATGCCGATTTATTTCGATTACGAGTCATTACTGCTATTTAAATATAGCGCTCGTATGAGCCCATACAAGGTCATGTTACTGTTTCAATACTTATGTTCATTCGGTAAATTATCAACATATACTTGCCGATTTCTTCTGATCAAATTCAAATCTGTTGTTTAAATATATCCTCGATATAATTGTTCATAAGTGGACATCCAAGATTTAAAAACTGCGTTGTCTCGGTACTGTCTTCTCAAACATTTCCGATATGTTTCGATTACGAGTCATTTCTGCTATTTAAATATAGCGCTCGTATAAGCTCATATAACTGTATGCATTGACGTTTCAATACGTTGTTCTTTCGGTAAATTATCAACATGTACTTTCTGACTTCTTTTGATCAGATTCATATCTGTTGTTTAAATATACCTCGATATATCTTCGTAAATTGACATCCCAGGATTTTAAAAACTTCGTTATAGCGATACACTGTCTACTCAAACATGCCGATTGGTTTCGATTACGAGTCGTTTCTGCTATTTAATATAGCGCTCCGTATAGCTCCACAACGGTATGCATTGACGTTCAATACTGTGTTCTTTCGGTAAATTATCAACATGTACTTGCCGACTTCTTTTGATCAAGATTCATATCTGTTGTTTAAATATATCCCTCGATATAATCGATCATAAATGGACATCCCAGGATTTTAAAAACTGCGTTATCGTTGTACACTGTCTTCTCAAACATGCCGATTTGTTTCGATTACGAGTCATTTCTGCTATTTAAATATAGCGCTTCGTATAAGCCCATATAACGGTATGCATTGACGGTTCAATACTTGTGTTCTTGCGGTAAATTATCAACCTATACTTGCCGATTTCTTTTGATCAAGATTCATATCTGTTGTTTAAATATATCTCTCGATATAATCGTTCATAAATGGACATCCCAAGATTTAAAACTGCGTTATCGCGGTACACTGTCTACTCAAACATGCCGATTTGTTTCGATTACGAGTCGTTTCTGCTATTTAAATATAGCGCTCCGTATAAGCCCATACAACGGTATGCATTGACGGTTCAATACTTGTGTTCTTTCGGTAAATTATCAACCTATACTTGCCGATTTCTTTTGATCAAGATTCATATCTGTTGTTTAAATATATCCCTCGATATAATCGATCATAAATGACATCCAGGATTTTAAAACTGCGTTATTGCGGTCTGTCTACTCAAACATACCGATTTGTTTCGATTACGAGTCATTTCTGATATTTAAATATAGCGCTCCGTATAAGCCCATACAACGGTATGCATTGACCTTTCAATACTAGCGTTCTTTCGGTAAATTATCAACATATACTTGCTGATTTCTTTTGATCAAGATTCAAATCTGTTGTTTAAATATATCCTCGATATAATTGTTCATTAGTGGACATCCAAGATTTTAAAAACTGCGTTGTCTCGGTATCACTGTCTTCTCAAACATTTCCGATATGTTTCGATTACGAGTCATTTCTGCCATTTAAATGTAGCGCTCCGTATAAGCTCATATAACTGTATGCATTGACGTTCAATACGTGTGTTCTTTCGGTAAATTATCAACCAATACTTGGCGATTTCTTTTGATCAAAATTCATATCTTTTTTAAATATATCCCCTCATATAATCGTTTAAATGACATCCGGATTTTTAAAAACTCGTTATCCGGGAACCTGTCTACTAATCATGCCTTTGGTTTCGATTACGAGTCGTTTTGCATTTTATAACTCCGTATAAGCCCATAAACGGTAGCATTGACGGTTCAATACTTATTTTCTTTCTTAAATTATCATCAATCGGCGATTTCTTTTGATCAAGTTTCATATCTGTTGTTTAAATATATCCCTCGATAAATCGTTCATAAATGGACATCCAGGAATTTAATTTTGCGTTTGCGGTAACCTTCCCAAACATTTTGTTTCGATTCGAGTCATTTCGCTTTTAAATATTTCCTGAAAACCCTATAACTGGTTGACGGTTCAAAGAAATTCTTTCTAAATTATCCAAATGTATTGACTTCTTTTGACGATTATATCTGCTTTTTTTCCCTCGAATAATTGTTCATAAATTGACTCCCAAATTTTTAAAATACCTTATTACCTGTCTATAAAAAAATTTTTTCGATTACAGTCTTTCTGCTATTTAAATAAGCCTCCCTTCCCTTACAACGGTATGCATTGAAGTTCAATAGTGTTCTTTCGTAAATTTTCGGTATTTGGATTTCTTTTTGATCAAAATTATTCTGTTTTTATTTCCCATTAATCAATCATAAATAGATTTCCCAGGTTTTAATTTTGGTTTACGCGGTACACTTCTCTCAAAAATGCCAATTGGTTTGATTAGGGTCATTTCGCTTTTTAAATATGCGCCCGTTAAACCCTACAACCCATGCATTTGACGGTTCAATACTTGTGTTCTTGGGTAAATTATCAACCTATACGCGATTTGTTTTGATAAATTCCTATCTGTTCTTAATTATATTCCTCGATATAATCAATTTAACATCCCAGGTTATAATTTGTTTACGCGGTACCTGTTTCTCAAAATGCCAATTGGTTTCGATTGGGTCATTTCTTTATCATCCTTTTGCCGATTTCTTTTGATCAATTTCATTCTGCTGTTCAAAATACCCTCGATATAATCTTCTAAATGGAATCCCAAATTTTAATAATACAGTTTCCCAATTTTTCTACTCAAACTGCCCCCTAAAGGTAGCTTGACGTTCAATACTTGTTCTTTCGGTAAATTATTAAAGGTCGCCGATTTCTTTTGAAAAATTCATTCTGTTGTTTTATTTCCTGATATAATAATCTAAATGATATCCCGGGTTTTAATTTTTGGTTTACGCGGTACTGTCTACTCAAAAATGCCAATTGGTTTCGATTACGGTAATTTCTGCTATTTAAATTGCGCTCCAATAAGCCATAAAAAATATTTTTTTTTTTTTTTGTGAATCTCGGTTTGGAATAAAACTTAAGAACATAAAGGTTTGGGGGTGCCTGGCCCAGGGCATCACCCCACCGGTGGAGTTGTCAGATCTCCCATCCGGCGTCCCCGTTGCGGATAGGGCCGCCCCGAATTTTACCGGCTTCCCGGCGCGGACAAAACGAAGGGGTGCCATCTTGCTCCTTAAAGGGTGGGGCGGGGCATGCTCCCAGAGGTGAGCCTGTTTGGCGAATGTGTGTGGGTTAAAAGGGAAAAGTGAGGATGGGAATGGAAGTCCCGAGAGGGGAGGGTGATTCGTCCGGTGTATTGCCCGGCTTTGCCGAACAGGGCGATCTCGGCCTGTAGTGGGTGCGTGGATCACGTCTCGCGGCCTGCGGGTGCGGGGTCCGCCTTCATTGGCCGGACCCGGAGGAACAACCTCTTAAAAAACCGTTGATCCCGGCGTTTGGTCGGGCGTGGTGTCCAAACGGCTGGAACATCCGCCTTGCGCCCACCCGGGGAACCTCCCGCCCCCAGGCGTTTTAGTTCCGGTGCTCATGGTCCCTGGCCCGGTGGACTTTTTCCAACACTCGGGGTTTGATAGGGAAAATCAAAAAACGCAAAACAAGAAGCGGATCGACAAAAACGACGCATTGGGGAGAAAAGACCAAATCTTTTCGGAAGGATCGTTGAAAAAGGGCGGACCGGGGTGATTGCCGGTTTCCGATAATGAAGGCGCGGGGTTTTCCCCTCAAATTTTCAGGAAGCCACGAGAGGATACGGCGGCCTCAAAGTGGTTTCAGCAGGGGACCACCGGCGGTGGTTCCGGGCGAAAGGGGGCGACCGCTTCTCCCCTTCAGAGAGATGAACCGGCGTTTTTAAAGCCTACCGCGCCCTTTACGACATCGCGGTCGACGCGGCAGCCGCAGGCCCCCACTGATCTGGTCCTGCTCCCAAAACGGGAAGGCCCAAAGGGGCCGGCGTGCGGAAATTCATATCTGTTGTTAAATATATCCTCGATATAATCGTTCATAATGGCGGTCTGGATTTTAAACACTGCGTATTATCGCGTACAATTGTCTACTCAAACATGCCTATTTGTTTCGATTACGAGTCATTTCTCAAGTATTTAAATATAGCGCTCCGTATGTTTCATACAACGGTATGCATTGACGGTTCAATACTGTAAGTTCTGCGGTAAATTATCAAACTATATCACTGATTTCTTTTGACTCAAGATTCATATCTGTTGCTTCAAACATATCCCTGACATAACTCTTCACAAATGGACATCCCAGGATTTTAATAATTGCGTTATCGCGGTACACTGGGTTCATTGAAACATGCCGATTGGTTTCTCGATTACGAGTCATTTCTGCTATTTAAATATAGCGCTCCGTATAGCTTCCACATGAACGGTATGCATTGACGGTTTTATATGTACCGGTAAATTATTAACAGGTACTCTGCTGATTTCTTTGATAAGATTCATATCTGTTGTTTAATTATATGCCCTTTATTATAAACAATCATAAATGGACATCCCAGGATTTTAAACACTGCGTTGTTGCACACTGTCTAGCCCAAACACGTGCCGGAAATCAGTTTCTGATTACGAGTCATTTCTGCTATTTAAATATAAAGTTCCGTGTTTACAAGCAACGGGTATACATTGACGGTTCAATACGTGTAAGTTCTTTTCGGTAAATTATTACTGGTAGTACTATGCTGATTTCTTTTTGATCAAGATTCATAATTGTTGTTTAATTATATTCCCCGGATATAAACAAACGCAAATGGACATCCTAGGATTTGGGAAACACTGTGTTGTCGCGGTACACTGTTCACTCAAACATGCTGAACTGTTTCGATTACGAGTCATTTCTGCTATTTAAATATAGCGGCTTCGTATAAACCCATAACTGTATGCATTGACGGTTCAATACGTGTATCTTTTCGGTAACCATCAACATGTACTTGCCGACTTCTTTTGACTCTCAAGATTCATATCTCTTGTTTAATTATATCCTCGGATATAATCGATCATAAATGGACATCCCAGGATTTTTAACACTGTGTAAACGCGGTACACTGTCTACTCAAACATGCCGGATTTGTTTCGGATTACGAGTCATTTCTTGCTATTTAAATATAGCGCTCCGTATGTTTCTCCATATAATGGTAAAATGCATTGATTTGGGTTCATTACTTGTGTTCTTGCGGTAAATTATCAACCCATATTTCAAGGATTTATTTTGATCAAGATTCATACCTGTTGTTTAAATATATCTCTTGGATATAACTAACTCGCAAAATGGATATCCCAGGATTTTAAAAATGCTTTATCGCGCACACCGTCTACCTTAAACATACTGATTTGTTTTCGATTGATGAGTCATTTTGCTATTTAAATATATCGCTCAAGGCTCATATAACTGTATGCATTGACGGTTCTATACGTGTTCTTTCGGTAACTATCAACATGTACTTAAGCGACTTTAATCAAGATTCATATCTGCTGTTTGAATATATCCTTCGATATAATTGTTCATAAACTGACATCCCAGAATTTGAAAACTGGTGCGTTATCGCGGCACACTGTCTACCCAAACATGCTGATTTGTTTCCATTACGAGTCATTACTGCTATTGCAACATAGCGCTAGGTATAAGCCCATACAACGGCATGCATTGACGGTTCAATACTGTTCTTGCGGCAAATTATCAACCTTTACTTGCCGATTTCTTTGAATCAAGATTCATATCTGTTGTTTAAATATATTCTTGATATAATCAATCATAAATGACATCCTAGGATTATAAACACTGCGTTGTTATGGTACACTGCTCACTCAAAATGCCAATTGGTTTCGATTAGGAGTCATTTCATATTTAAAGCTATAGTGCCTCGTATAAGTTTCTTCCACAACGGCATGTGTATTGACGGTTCAATACTTGTGTTCTTTTGAAAAATTTATCAACCTATACTAAGCGATTTCTTTGATCAAGATTCATATCTGTGGTTTAAATATATCCCCTGATATAGCATGTTCATAAATGGACATCCCAGATTTTAAACACGGCTTTTTCAAGTGGGTACACTGTCTACTCAAAATGCCGATTTGTTTCAATATGTCATTTCGGCTATTTAACATAGCGCCCGTATAAGCCCATACAACGGTATGCATTGACGGTTCAATACTTGTGTTCTTTTCGGTATATTATTAACAGTACTCTGCCGATTTTCTTTTGATCAAGATTCATATCTGTTGTTTAATTATATTCCTCGATATAATCAATCATAAATAGATATCCCAGGATTTTTAAAACTGCGTTATCGGGTACACTGTCTTCTCAAACATGGCGATTTTTTGCTTTGATTACGTAGCCATTTCAGCTATTTAAATATAGCGCTCGTATAAGCTCATATAACGGAATGCATTGATTTGTTCATTACTGTGTTCTTGCAAATTATCAACCTATACTTCGATTTGTTTTGATCAAGATTCATATCTGTGGTTAAAATATATCCCTCGATATAATCGTTTATAAATGGATGACCCAGGATTTAAACACGGTTTTTTCGCGGTACACTGTCTACTCAAAATGCTGATTCGTTCTCTTCGATTACGAGTACTTGGCTATTTAAATATAGCGTCTATAAGCCCATACAAATTGGTATGCATTGACGGTTCAATACTTGTGTTCTTTTCAGTATATTATTAACAGGTACTTGCTTCAGACACACAGATCAAGATTCATATCTGTTGTTTAATTATATTCCTGGATATAATCAACTGTAAATAGACATCCCAGGATTTTTAAACTATGTTATCGCACCGTCTCTCAACATGATTTTTTTCTATCATGAGTCATTTCCGTAGTTATTTAACATAGCGCTTCGTATAAGCTCGTTAACGGAACGCATTGACGGTTCATTTGTGTCCTTGCGGTAAATTATCAACCTATACCTGATTTGTTTTGATCAAGCATTCATATCTGTTGTTTATATATATACTTGGGATATAATCAGCACAAGTGACATCCCAAGATTTTAAAATGCGTTGTCGCGGTACACTGTCTACCTCAAAATACGCTGATTTTTTCCCACATGAGTCATTTCTGCTTAAATATAGCGCTCGTATAAGCCCATAACGGAATACATTTTGTCTAATACTAGTGTTCTTTATGGAAACACCTGTACTTTCTGCTGATTCTTTTGGATCATTCATATTCACATGTTCAAATATATCCCTGATATAATCGTTCGAGTAAAATGAATATCCCAGAATTTAATAATACAGTTATCGCAAAATGTCTAGCCCCAAACATGCCGATTTGTTTTGATTACGCGAGTCATTTCTGCTATTTAAATATAGTGTTTCGTATAAGCCCATACAACGGTATGTACTGACGGTTCAATACTTGTATTATTGCGTAATTTAACAATACAGCCATGATTTGTATTGACTGTGATCTAATTTCTGTTGTTAAAAAATTATCCCCATGTATGTCTGCTATCAGAACACAAACCAATGCTATCGAAACACGCTCACACCCATGCCCACAGCCTCACGGCCTAATGTAAGGCTTAAAAAGTAGTAATTTATTAATATTTTGCACATTTACGTTTATCACGTTTTTTTATTTTGTTTCTTCATTCGTTGTTGTTATTTTAGTAAAATTGTTTAATATGTGTTATTTATTCTTTTATATTAATTGTTCAAGTAGTAGAAGCTTGCCTGGCCCTTATATTAGGTTCCACTGAAAACCGCATTCATGGGTTGTAAAACCTATGATTCAACGCTGAGGGGAAACCTTTTGGTTCATTGTGTCTAATATTGTTTTTATGGCGTATATATATATATATTTATTGACTTAATGTACCAAATAAACATTTTTCTTTCTTTTCTTTCTTTCTTCTTTTCTTCTTTCCTCGATATAATCGTTCATAAATGGACATCCATGATTTTAAACACTGCAGTTGTCGCGGTACACTGTCTACTCAAACATGCTGAACTGTTTCGATTACGAGTCGTTTCTGCTATTTAAATATAGCGCTCCGTATGCTTTCTCCATAACGTATGCATTGACGGTTCAATAAGGTGTTCTTCTTTTCGGTAACTTATCAACATGTACTTTGCCGATCTCTTTTTTGATCAAGATTCATATCTGTTGTTTAAATATATCCTCTTCGATATAATAGATCAGCAATGGACATCCCCTAGGATTTAAAATTATTGCGTTATCATTGTACACTGTCTACCTCAAACATGCCGATTTGTTTCTGATTACGAGTCATTTCTGCTATTTAAATATAGCGGCTTGTATAAGCCCATATAACTGTATGCATTGACGGTTCAATACGTGTGTTCTTCGGTAAATTATCAACATGTATTTGCCGACTTTCTTTTGATTGTATCCATTCAAGGTTTAAATATATCCCTCGATATAATTGTTCATAAATTGACATCTCCAGGGACCTTAAAATACCTCGTTATCATGGTACACCGTCTACTTAAATTGATTTGATTCGGGATTACGAGTCGTTTCTCATATTTAAATATAGCGCTTCGTATAGCTCCCCATAACGGTATGCATTGACGGTTCAATAAGTGTGTTCTTTCGGTAACTTAATATTGTACTTCAAGCGACTTCTTTTGATCAGATTCATATCTGTTGTTTAAATATATTCTCGATAATATCGATCATAAATGGACATCCTAGGATTTCATAATTGCGATTACGCGGTACTGGTCTACCCAAACATGCCGATTAGTTTGATTAGAGTCATTTTCATATTTTAATATAGCGCCCCGCAAGTTTCCATATAACAGAATGCTTTTTTTTTTGATGGATCTCGTGCCTCTGTGGGAATAAAACTACAAGAATATAACTGGCTTGGGGGCCTGTTGGCCACTGGCGCGTCACCCCATAAGTGACTTAATCTCACCAAGGGCCCCTGTAGAAGGTATATTTCAGGCTTGGGCTGTCACTTTTCTGGTTCTCGTTAGCATGCTGAATCGAGGGCTGCCCAGGTGGGCTGACGCCTTGGCTCGATTCAGACACTTTGCAATGATCATTTAATAGCTAGAAGAGCCTAAATCTAAATTTACTACCACTTAAAGCTTTGGTGCTGGGAGAAGAAGTGGCGCAAGAAACCCAGCAACGCTCCTATCTAATATGGTGTTAAGCTACAGTGTCATATATAAAGCAAAGGGTGTGTAATTCTTCGACCTCACCATAACAGAATGCATTGATTTGGTTCATTACTTGTGTTCTTGCAGTAAATTATCAACCTATACTCTTAAGCGATTTCTTTATGATCAAGATTCATATCTGTTGTTTAAATATATCTCTGGATATTATCGATCATAAATGGACATCCTAGATTTTCATAATTGTGTTTACGCGTGTATACCGTTCACTCAAACATGCCGATTAGTTTCTGATTACGAGTCATTTCATATTTTAAATATAGCGCCCGTATGTTCCCATAACAGAATGCTTTTTTTTTTTTTTTGATGAATCTCGTGCCTGTGAATAAAAACTATAAGAACATAACTGGCTCTGGGGGGGCCTGTTGCTCCTGGCGGGCGTCACCCATAAGGACTTAATCCTCACCAAGGGCCCCCAGGAAGGGAGCCTAGGCTTGGGCTGTCACTTTCTGGTTCCTGTTAGCATGCTGAATCGAGGGGTCAGCCCAGGTATGACGCCTCGGCTCGATTCAGACACTTTGGCAAGGATCATTTAACAGCTAGAAGAGCTCTAAATCTAAATTTAATACCACTTCTAAAGCTTCTATGCTGGGAGAAGAAGCGGCGCAAGAAACCCAGCAACGCTCCAATTTAATATGGTAAGTAAGCTACAGTGTCATATAGCAAAGGGTGTGTAATTTTCGACCTCACCATAACAGAAATGCATTGATTTGGTTCATAATACTGTGTTCTGCGGTAAATTATCAACCCATACTTGCTGATTTCTTTTGATCAAGATTCATATCTGTTAAGTTTAAATATATCCCTCGATATAATCGTTCATAAATGGACATCCCAGGATTTTAAACACTGCGTTATCGTAGTACACCGTCTACTCAAAGATGCTGATTGGTTCGATCACGAGTCGTTTTGATATTTTAAATATAACTCTCCCGTATAAGCCCATACAACGCATGCATTGACGGTTCAATACTTGGTGTTCTTTCTGGTAAATTATCAACCAATAATACTTGCCGGATTTCAGATCAAGATTCATATCAGTTGTTTGAATAATCCCTCGATATAATCGTTCATAAATGGACATCCCAGGATTATAAACACTGCGTTATCATACACTGTCTACTCAAACATGCTGATTGGTTTCGATTACGAGTCGTTTCGCTAATTAAATATAACTTCCGTATTAGCCTTAATACAACGGTATGTGCATTGACGGTTCAATACTTGTGTTCTTGCGGGTAAATTCATTTTAACTGTACTTACTGACTTCTTTTGATCAAGATTCGTATCTGCTGCTTGAAATATATTCCTCGATATAATTGTTCATAAAATGGACATCCCAAAAATTTGAAAAATACCGTTATCGCGGTACACTGTCAACTCAAACACATACAGCTGATTTGTTTCATTACGAGTCATTACTGCTATTTAAATATAGCGGCTTTGTATAAGCTTCCATACAACGGTATGCCTTTTACCAATCAATACTTGTGTTATTTCGGCAAATTGGTCAACCCATACTTGCTGATTTCTTTGATCAAGATTCATCTGTTGTTTAAAATATATCCCCTGATATAATCATGTTCATAAACGGACATCCCAGGATTTTAAACACCGCGGATATCGCGTGCGTCAATCGTCCACCAAACATGCCTATTTGTTTCGATTGGTCGAGTCATTTTCTGCTATTTAAATAATATAAGGCCTGTGTATGTTTTCCATACAACGGTATGCATTGATTTGGTTCAATACTGGTGTTCTTGCGGTAAATTATCATCAAACTATACTTGCTGATTTCTTTTTGGATCAAGATTCATATCTGTTGTGTTTAAATATATCCTCGATATAATCCTTCATAAATGGACATCCCAGGATTTTAATAATTGCAAGTACGCGGTACACTGTCTAATGAGAAACATGCTGATTGGTTTTCGATTACGAGTCATTTCTGCTATTTAAATATAAAGGCTCCGTATAAGCCCATAACTAGTATGCATTGACGGTTCTATACGTGTTCTTCGGTAAATTATTAATAACAGGTACTTGCTGATTTTTTGATAAGATTCATATCTGCTGTTTTAATTTATATTCCTCGATATAACAATCATAAATGGACATCCCAGGATTTTAAACACTGCGTTGTTGCGGGTACACTGTTCACTCAAACATGCTGAATCTCGCCTCTTACTACGAGTCATTTCTGCTATTTAAATATAGCGCTCCGTATGTTTCATACAACGGTATACATTGACGGTTCAATACGTGTGTTCTTTCGGTAAATTATTAACAGGTACTTGCTGATTTCTTTGATCAAGATTCAATATCTGTTAGTTTAATTATATTCTCGATATAAACAATCATAAATGGACATCCGAGATCGATTTTAAACACTGCGTTGTCGCGGTACACTGTCTACTCAAACATGCTGAACTGTTTCGGATTATTTATCATTTCTGTTATTTAAATATAGCGCTCGTATAAACCTATATAACGTATGGTACTGACGGTTCACGTGTATTCTTTCGTAAATTATCAACATGTACTTGCCGGACTTTTGATCAAGATTCATATCTCTGTTTAATTATATCCCCTTGAGAATCGATCATAAAATGGACATCCTGGTGATTTTTAACATCGGTGCAAACGCGGCACACTGTCTACTTCCAAACATGATTTGTTTCGATTACGAGTCATTTCTGTTATTTAAATATAGCGCCCGTATGTTTCCATATAATGAAATGCATTGATGGTTCAATACTTGTGTTCTTGCGGTAAATTATCAACCTATACTTGTTGATTTATTTTGATCAAGATTCATACCTGTTGTTTAAATATATTCCTTGATATAATTGAATCGAAATGGACATCCCAGGATTTTAAAAATGCTTATCGCGGTACACTGTCTACTCAAACATACCGATTTGTTTCGATTACGAAAATATTTTTGCTATTTAAATATATCGCTTCGTATGGGGTTTCCATAACTGTATGCATTGGATGGCTCTACGTGTTCTTTTCGGTAAATTATCAACATGTACTCTGCTGGGACTTCTTTTGATCAAGATTCATATCTGCTGCTTAAATATATCCTTCGATATAATTGTTCAAATTGACATCCCAGAATTTGAAAACTGCGTTATCGCGGTACTGTTCACTCAAACATGCTGATTTGTTTCCATTACGAGTCATTACTGCTATTTAAATATAAAGCGCTAGGTATAAGCCCATACAACGGCATGGATTGACGGTTCAATACTCTTGTGTTCTATGTAAAATTTACCACCACTGCCGATTTCGATCAAGATTCATATCTTAAATATATTCCTTGATATAATCAATCATAAATGGACATCTAGGATTATAAATTAATGCGTTGTTGTGTACACTGTCTACTCAAAATGCCAATTGGTTTGATTAGAGTCATTTCTAAGTATTAAACATAGCGTCTTATGTTTTACATAACGGCATGCATTGATTTGGTTCAATACTTGTGTTCTTTATGGTAAATTATCAACCATACTTCAAGTCGATTTCTTTTGATCAAGATTCATTCGTGGTTTAACATATCCTCGATATATACGTTCATAAATGGACATCCCAGGATTTTAAACACGGCTTTTTCGCGGTACACTGTTCACTCAAAACGCCGATTTGTTTCGGATATGTCATTTCCGGCTATTTAAACATAGCGCTCCGTATAAGCCTATACAACGGTATGCATTGACGGTTCAATACTTCTGTGTTCTTTCTTTGTATATTATTAATATAGTCGGCCGATTTCTTTTGATCAAGATTCATATCTGTTGTTTACTATATTCTGATATAATCAATCAAAATAGACATCCCAGGATTTTTAAAACTGCGTTATCGTGTAAGTATTAATTGTCTTCAAACATGCATATGATTTTTGTCGATTACGAGTCATTTAGCTTATTTAAATATAGCGCTTCGTATAGCTTCATATAACGGAATGCATTGACGGTTCATTACTTGTGTTTCGCGGTAAATTATCAACCTATACTTAAGCGATTTGTTTTGATCAAGATTCATATCTGTGGTTAAATATATCCTCGATATAATCGTTCATAAATGGACATCCCAGGATTTTAAACACGGCTTTTTCATGGTACACTGTCTACTCAAAAATGCTGACGGTTTTCTGGATTACGATTAATTTCGGCTATTTAAATATAGTTCCGTATAAGCCCATACAACGGTATGCATTGACGGTTCAATACTTGTGTTTTCGGTATATTAATAACAGGGTACTTGCCGTTTTATTGGTATCAAGATTCATATCTGTTGTTTAATTATATTCTCGATATAATCAATCATAAATAGACATCCCAGGATTTTTTAGTAAACTGCGTTATCATGGTACTGTCTTCTCAAACATGCCGATTTTTTCTGATTACGAGTCATTTCAGCTATTTTAAATATAGCGCTTCGTATAAGTTCCATATAACGGAATGCATTGACGGTTCATTACTTGTGTCCTGCGGTAAATTATCAAACCTATACTTTCCGATTTGTTTTGATCAAGATCATTCAAGGTTTATAGGCATATACTTCGATATAATCGTTAATAAGTGGGATATCCCAAGATTTTAAAAATCAGCTATGGTGAAGCACTCGTCTACTCAAACATGCTGATTTTTTTTTCCATTACGAAATATTGTTTTTTAAATATATGCTTCGTATAGTTTGTTATAACGAATACATTGACGGTTCAATACTAGTGTTCTTATGGGTAAATTATCATCCTTGTACTTTCTGTTGATTTCTTTGATCAATATTCATATCTGCTGTTCAAATATATCCCCGATATAATCGTTCATAAAAATGACATCCCAGAATTTTATCAATACAGTTATCGCGGTACACTGTCTACTCAAAACATGCTGATTTGTTTTGATTGTTGTCATTTCTGCTATTTAAATATAGCGCCTGTATAAGCTCCACATAACGAAAATTAATGGTTCAATACTATATTATTGCGTAACGTGATTAACATGTACTTCAAGCGATTTGTATTGATCAGATTCAATTCTACAAAGAAAATGACCCTCGATGTTCGCAACACAAACCAATGTTTATCAGAAACACGGCCACACCTATGCCCACAGCCCCGCCTATTCCAATGTGTTATTTAAGTAGTACTATTTTCAGTTATTTGCACATTTAATGTTTAATATTAAGTTTTATTTTTTGTTTTCATTTTAAAGTTGTTGTTATTTTAGTAAAATTGTTTAATATGTGTTATTTATTTTTATATTAATTGTTCAAGTAGAAGCTGTCTATCTATATTAGGTTCCACTGAAAACCAGCATTCAAGTGGGTTGTAAAACTCATGATCTGAAGCCGGAGGGAAACCTTTGTCTATTGTGTTCATTGTTTCTTTGCTATATATATATATATATTTTCTATTGACTTAATGTACCAAAATAAACATTTTTCTTTCTTTCTTTCTTCTTTCTTTCTTCTTCTCGATATAATCGTTCATAAAATGGACATCCATGATTTTAAACACTGTGTTGTCGCGGTACACCTGGGTTCACTCCGGAAACATGTTTAAACTCTGTTTCGATTTACGAGTCGTTTCCTGCTGGCTTAAATAGTTAGCCCGTATAAGCCCTCCTCAAGAACGGTATGTACGACGGTCTCGTCAAGTGTTCTTCGGTAACTTATCAGCTCTGCTGACTTCTTTGGATCAAGATCTTTCATATCTGCTGTTTAAATATATCCTTTCAGATATAATAGACTCACAAATGTGACATCCCAGGATTTAAAATTATTGTCATCACGGTACACCGTCTACTCCAAACATGCTTAATTTGTTTCGATTATTAGCTTCAGTCTCGCTATTTAAATATAGCTTTGTATAAGCCTATATAATCAGTCAGGCATTGACGGTTCTAAATACGTGTGTTCTTTTCGGTAAATTATCAACATGTACTTGCTGACTTCTTTTGATCAAGATTCATATCTGCTGCTTAAATATATTCCTGATATAATTCGTCTGGCAAATTCGACATCCTCCAGAATTTTAAAAATACCGTTATCGCGGTACACCGTTCACTTAAAACTGTCAATTTGATCATCAAGAGTCGTTTCTCATATTTAAATATAGCGCTGTATAAGCCCTTATAACGGTATGCATTGATGGTTCAATAAGTGGCCTCTTTCTGGTAACTTACGTACTAAGCGACTTCGATCAAGATTCATATCTGTTGTTTAAATATATTCCTCGATATTATCAATGATCATAAATGACATCCTAGATTTTCATACCGTGCTTACGCGGTATACGTCTACTCAAACATGCTGATTAATGGATTAGGAGTCATTTCCTCATATTTTAATATAAAGGGCCCCGTATAAGCTTCCATATAACAGAATGCTTTTTTTTTTTTTTTGATGGATCCTGTGCCTGTGGAATAAAACCTATGTATTAAATACAACTGGGTTTGTGGGGCCTGTTGCCACTGCGTCACCCCATATGACTTAATTTCACCAAGGGCCCCCAGAAGGAGCCTAGCTTGGGCCACTTTGTTCCTCACAGCATGCTGAATGAGGGCTGCCTAGGTGGGCTGACGCCTCGCTCGATCTAGATACTTAATGATCATTTAATAGCTAGCTATTTCAACTGGGAATTTCGTCACTACTTCTAAAGCTTTGGTGCTGGGAGAAGAAGGCGCAAGAAACTCCAGCAAACGCTCCTATCTAATATGGTGTTAAGTCAGTGTCATATAGCAAAGGGTGTGTACTGGACCTCACCATAATAGAATGCATTGACGGTTCATTACTTGTAAGTTCTTTAAATTATCAACCTATACTTAAGCGATTTCTTGTATGACTGCAGACCATATTCGTTGTTTAAAATATATTCCGGATATTATCGATCATAAATGGACATCCTAGGATTTTCATAATTGGTGTTTTACGTGGTATACTGTCTACTCAAACATGCTGATTAGTTTCCTGATTACGAGTCATTTCTGCTATTTGAATATAAAGCGCTCCGTATAAGCTCATATAACAGAATGCTTTTTTTTTTTTTTTTTGATGAATCTCGTGCTCTGTGGAATAAACTATAAGAACATAACTGGCTTGGGGGGGCCTGTTGCCTCTGGCGCGGTCACCCCATAAGTGACTTAATCTCACCAAGGCCCTGTAGTTTCCAGCCAGCTGTCACCTTCTGGTTCCTGTTACATGCTGAATCGAGGGCTGCCCAGGTGTACGCCGACGCCCGCCTCGATTCAGACACTTTGCAAGGATCATTTAGTAGCCAGAAGAGCTCTAAATCTAAATTCTTTATCATCACTTTAAAGCTTTGGTGCTGGGAGAAGAAGTGGGAGTAAGAAATCAGCAACGCTCCCATCTAATATGGTGTTAAGCTATTATGTCATATATAGCAAAGGGTGTGCACTTTTGACCTCACCATAAATAGAATGCATTGACGGTTCATTACTTGTGTTCTGCGGTAAATTATCAACCTATACCGCCGATTTCTTTTTGATCAAGATTCATATCTGTTGTTTAAACATATCCTCGATATAATCGTTCATAAATGGACATGATTCCAGATTTTAAACACTGCGTTATCGCGGCACACTGTTCACTCAAACATGCCGATTGGTTTCGATTACGAGTCGTTTTGATATTTAAATATAACTCGTATGCTTCCATACAACGGTATGCATTGACGGTTCAATACTTGTGTTCCTTTCGGTAAATTATCATCAACCAATACTTGCTGATTTCTTTTAGATCAAGATTCATATTTCAAAGGTTAACATATCCCTCGGATATAATCGTTCATAAATGGACATCCCAGGATATAAACACTGCGTTATCGCGGTACACCGTCTACCCAAACATGCTGATTGGTTTCGATTACGAGTCGTTTTGCTAATTAAATATAACTCTCCGTATTAGCCCATACAACGGTATATGTGTATTGACGGTTCAATACTTGTGTTCTTGGTGGTAAATTATTTAACTGTACTTACTGACTTTGATCAAGATTCATAATCTGCCAGTTAAAATATATCCCTCGATATAATTGTTCATAAACGGACATCCCAAAATTTGAAAATACCGTTATCGGCACACTGTCAACCCAACATGCTGATTTGTTTCATTACGAGTCATTATCATATTTAAATATAGCGCCTGTATGCTTCCACAACGGTATGCCTTTACCAATCACTTGTGTTATTTCGGGTAAATTATCAACCCATACTGCCGATTTCTTTGATCAAGATTCATATCTGTTGTTTAAATATATCCCTCGATATAATCGTTCATAAAATGGACATCCCAGGATTTTAAACACTGCGATATCGCGGTATACTGTTCATCTTTAAACATGCCTATTTGTTTTGATTACGAGTCATCATTTCTTGCTATTTAAAGAGAGCGCCCATGGTTAAGCCCATACAACGGTATGCATTGACGGTTCATCACTCGTGTTCTTGCGGGTAAATCATCAACTATACTTCAAGCTGATTTCTTTTGACTCAAGATTCATATCTGTTGCTTAAATATATCCCTGATATAATCCTTCATAATGGACATCCCAGGATTTTAATACAATTGCGTTATCGCGGTAACACACCGTCTACCGAAACATGCCGATTGGTTTCAGATTACGAGTCATTTCTGCTATTTAACATAGCGGCCTGTATGTTTCCACAACGGTATGTATTGGACGGTTCTATACGTGTTCTTCGGCAAATTATTAACAGGTAATTTGCTGATTTCTTTTGATAAGATTCATCTGTTTAATTATATTCCTGATATAAACAATCATAAATGGACATCCCAGGATTTTAAACACTGTGTTGTTGGTGGTACACTGTCTACCTCGTTGATGCTGAACTGTTTCATGAAAGTCATTTCTTGCTATTTAAGAGCAGCGCCCGTATAAGCCTACAACGGCATACATTGACGGTTCAATACGTGTGTTCTTTTCGCAAATTATTAACAGGTACTTGCTGATTTCTTTTTGATCAAGACCATATCTGTTGTTTAATTATATTCTCGATATAAACAATCATAAATGGACATCCCAGGATTTTAAACACCGCGTTGTCGCGGTACACCGTTCACTCAAACATGCCGGAACTGTTTCGATTACGAGTCATTTCTTGCCATTTGAATATAAGCGCTTCGTATAAACCCATATAACTGTATGTATTGACGGTCTAACATGTGTATTTCTTCGGTAAATTATCAATATGTACTTCAAGCCGACTTTTGATCAAGATTCATATCTCTTGTTTAATTATATCCCCTGATAGCAATCGATCATAAATGGACATCCCAGGATTTTTAACACTGCGGCAACGTTATATAATTAATTCACTCTCCAAACATGCCGATTTGTCGATTACGAGTCATTTCTGCTATTTAAATATAGCGCCCGTATGCTTCCATAATGCAAAATGCATGATTTGTCTATTACTTGTGTCTTTGCGGTAAATTATCAACCCATACTTGCCGATTTATTTCTGATCAAGATTCATACTTGTTGTTTAAATATATTCCTTGATATAATTAATTTGGCAAATGGACATCCCAGGATTTTAAAAAATGCTTATCGCGTACACTGTCTACTCAAACAGAAATGATTTTGTTTCGATTACGAGTCATTTTTTAAGTATTTAAATATATCAGTTTTAGGCTCATATAACTGGGTATGCATTGGACGGTTCTGCTATTGCAAGTTCTTCGGTAAATTATCAACATGTACTTGCCGATTCCTTGATCAAGATTCATATCTGCTGTTTAAATATATCCTTCGATATAATTGTTCAGTAAAATTGACATCCCAGAATTTTTAAAAACTGGTGTTATCGTGTACACTGTCTACCAACATGCCGATTTGTTTTCATTACGAGTCATTAGCCGGGTTATTTAAATATAGCGCCAGGTAAGGCTTCATACAACGGCATGCATTGACGGTTCAATACTTGTGTTCTTGGTGGTAAATTATCAACCTTACTTCTGCCGATTTCTTTTTTAATCAAGATTCATATCTGTTGTTTAAACATATCCCTGATATAATTGTTCATAAATCAGACATCCCAGAATCTTTAAAAGTACTGGGTTATCGCGGTACACACTGTCTCCTCAAAAATGCCGATGGGTTTTGATTACGAGTCGTTTCTACCATTTAAATATAGCGTCTGTATAAGCCCTTACAACGTAGGTATTGACGGTTCAACACTTGTGTTCTTCTTCGGTAAATTATCAACATGTATCAGCGATTTCTTTTGATCAAGATTCATATCTGTTGTTTAAATATATCCTTTTCGATACAGCACAGGAGATCATAAATGGACATCCCTGATTTTAATTATTGCGTTTTACGCGGCACACTGTCTACTCCAAACATGCCGATTGGTTTCTGATTACGAGTCATTTCTGCTATTTAAATAATATAGCGCTCCGTGTATAAGTTTCCATACAACGCAGCATGCATTAATTAGTTCAATACTTGTGTTCTGCGGTAAAATTATCAACCTATACTTGCTGATTTCTTTCGATCAAGATTCATATCTGCTGTTTAAATATATCCCTCGATATAATCAATGTTCATAAAATGGACATCCTAGGATCTTAAACACGGCGTTATCGCGGTGCACACTGTCTGATCAAACATGCCGATTTGTTTTGGATTACAGTCATTTCTTGGTTATTTAAATATAGCGCTTCGTATAAGCCCATAAACGGTATGCCTTGACCGTTCACTTGCATTATTGCGGTAATTATCAACTTGTACTTGCCGATTTGTATTGATTCTCAGGATTCAATTTGTTGTTTAAAACCCTCGATATAATCGTTCATAAATGGACATCCAAGATTTAAAACTGCGTTGTCGCGGTACACTGTCTACTCAAACATGCTGAATTGTTTCGATTACGAGTCATTTCTGCTATTTAAATATAGCGTTCGTATAAGCCCATACAATGCAGGTATTGACGGTTCAATACGTGGTTCTTCGGTAAATTATCAATATGTACTTGCTGACTTCTTTTTGATCAAGATGCGTATTCATGTTTAAATATATCCTCGATATAATTGTTCATAAATTGACATCCCAGAATTTTAAAAATACCGTTATCGTGGTACACTGTCTACTTGATCAAGATTCATATCTGTTGTTAAATATATCCTCGATATAATCGTTCATAATGGCGGTCTGGATTTTAAACACTGCGTATTATCGCGTACAATTGTCTACTCAAACATGCCTATTTGTTTCGATTACGAGTCATTTCTCAAGTATTTAAATATAGCGCTCCGTATGTTTCATACAACGGTATGCATTGACGGTTCAATACTGTAAGTTCTGCGGTAAATTATCAAACTATATCACTGATTTCTTTTGACTCAAGATTCATATCTGTTGCTTCAAACATATCCCTGACATAACTCTTCACAAATGGACATCCCAGGATTTTAATAATTGCGTTATCGCGGTACACTGGGTTCATTGAAACATGCCGATTGGTTTCTCGATTACGAGTCATTTCTGCTATTTAAATATAGCGCTCCGTATAGCTTCCACATGAACGGTATGCATTGACGGTTTTATATGTACCGGTAAATTATTAACAGGTACTCTGCTGATTTCTTTGATAAGATTCATATCTGTTGTTTAATTATATGCCCTTTATTATAAACAATCATAAATGGACATCCCAGGATTTTAAACACTGCGTTGTTGCACACTGTCTAGCCCAAACACGTGCCGGAAATCAGTTTCTGATTACGAGTCATTTCTGCTATTTAAATATAAAGTTCCGTGTTTACAAGCAACGGGTATACATTGACGGTTCAATACGTGTAAGTTCTTTTCGGTAAATTATTACTGGTAGTACTATGCTGATTTCTTTTTGATCAAGATTCATAATTGTTGTTTAATTATATTCCCCGGATATAAACAAACGCAAATGGACATCCTAGGATTTGGGAAACACTGTGTTGTCGCGGTACACTGTTCACTCAAACATGCTGAACTGTTTCGATTACGAGTCATTTCTGCTATTTAAATATAGCGGCTTCGTATAAACCCATAACTGTATGCATTGACGGTTCAATACGTGTATCTTTTCGGTAACCATCAACATGTACTTGCCGACTTCTTTTGACTCTCAAGATTCATATCTCTTGTTTAATTATATCCTCGGATATAATCGATCATAAATGGACATCCCAGGATTTTTAACACTGTGTAAACGCGGTACACTGTCTACTCAAACATGCCGGATTTGTTTCGGATTACGAGTCATTTCTTGCTATTTAAATATAGCGCTCCGTATGTTTCTCCATATAATGGTAAAATGCATTGATTTGGGTTCATTACTTGTGTTCTTGCGGTAAATTATCAACCCATATTTCAAGGATTTATTTTGATCAAGATTCATACCTGTTGTTTAAATATATCTCTTGGATATAACTAACTCGCAAAATGGATATCCCAGGATTTTAAAAATGCTTTATCGCGCACACCGTCTACCTTAAACATACTGATTTGTTTTCGATTGATGAGTCATTTTGCTATTTAAATATATCGCTCAAGGCTCATATAACTGTATGCATTGACGGTTCTATACGTGTTCTTTCGGTAACTATCAACATGTACTTAAGCGACTTTAATCAAGATTCATATCTGCTGTTTGAATATATCCTTCGATATAATTGTTCATAAACTGACATCCCAGAATTTGAAAACTGGTGCGTTATCGCGGCACACTGTCTACCCAAACATGCTGATTTGTTTCCATTACGAGTCATTACTGCTATTGCAACATAGCGCTAGGTATAAGCCCATACAACGGCATGCATTGACGGTTCAATACTGTTCTTGCGGCAAATTATCAACCTTTACTTGCCGATTTCTTTGAATCAAGATTCATATCTGTTGTTTAAATATATTCTTGATATAATCAATCATAAATGACATCCTAGGATTATAAACACTGCGTTGTTATGGTACACTGCTCACTCAAAATGCCAATTGGTTTCGATTAGGAGTCATTTCATATTTAAAGCTATAGTGCCTCGTATAAGTTTCTTCCACAACGGCATGTGTATTGACGGTTCAATACTTGTGTTCTTTTGAAAAATTTATCAACCTATACTAAGCGATTTCTTTGATCAAGATTCATATCTGTGGTTTAAATATATCCCCTGATATAGCATGTTCATAAATGGACATCCCAGATTTTAAACACGGCTTTTTCAAGTGGGTACACTGTCTACTCAAAATGCCGATTTGTTTCAATATGTCATTTCGGCTATTTAACATAGCGCCCGTATAAGCCCATACAACGGTATGCATTGACGGTTCAATACTTGTGTTCTTTTCGGTATATTATTAACAGTACTCTGCCGATTTTCTTTTGATCAAGATTCATATCTGTTGTTTAATTATATTCCTCGATATAATCAATCATAAATAGATATCCCAGGATTTTTAAAACTGCGTTATCGGGTACACTGTCTTCTCAAACATGGCGATTTTTTGCTTTGATTACGTAGCCATTTCAGCTATTTAAATATAGCGCTCGTATAAGCTCATATAACGGAATGCATTGATTTGTTCATTACTGTGTTCTTGCAAATTATCAACCTATACTTCGATTTGTTTTGATCAAGATTCATATCTGTGGTTAAAATATATCCCTCGATATAATCGTTTATAAATGGATGACCCAGGATTTAAACACGGTTTTTTCGCGGTACACTGTCTACTCAAAATGCTGATTCGTTCTCTTCGATTACGAGTACTTGGCTATTTAAATATAGCGTCTATAAGCCCATACAAATTGGTATGCATTGACGGTTCAATACTTGTGTTCTTTTCAGTATATTATTAACAGGTACTTGCTTCAGACACACAGATCAAGATTCATATCTGTTGTTTAATTATATTCCTGGATATAATCAACTGTAAATAGACATCCCAGGATTTTTAAACTATGTTATCGCACCGTCTCTCAACATGATTTTTTTCTATCATGAGTCATTTCCGTAGTTATTTAACATAGCGCTTCGTATAAGCTCGTTAACGGAACGCATTGACGGTTCATTTGTGTCCTTGCGGTAAATTATCAACCTATACCTGATTTGTTTTGATCAAGCATTCATATCTGTTGTTTATATATATACTTGGGATATAATCAGCACAAGTGACATCCCAAGATTTTAAAATGCGTTGTCGCGGTACACTGTCTACCTCAAAATACGCTGATTTTTTCCCACATGAGTCATTTCTGCTTAAATATAGCGCTCGTATAAGCCCATAACGGAATACATTTTGTCTAATACTAGTGTTCTTTATGGAAACACCTGTACTTTCTGCTGATTCTTTTGGATCATTCATATTCACATGTTCAAATATATCCCTGATATAATCGTTCGAGTAAAATGAATATCCCAGAATTTAATAATACAGTTATCGCAAAATGTCTAGCCCCAAACATGCCGATTTGTTTTGATTACGCGAGTCATTTCTGCTATTTAAATATAGTGTTTCGTATAAGCCCATACAACGGTATGTACTGACGGTTCAATACTTGTATTATTGCGTAATTTAACAATACAGCCATGATTTGTATTGACTGTGATCTAATTTCTGTTGTTAAAAAATTATCCCCATGTATGTCTGCTATCAGAACACAAACCAATGCTATCGAAACACGCTCACACCCATGCCCACAGCCTCACGGCCTAATGTAAGGCTTAAAAAGTAGTAATTTATTAATATTTTGCACATTTACGTTTATCACGTTTTTTTATTTTGTTTCTTCATTCGTTGTTGTTATTTTAGTAAAATTGTTTAATATGTGTTATTTATTCTTTTATATTAATTGTTCAAGTAGTAGAAGCTTGCCTGGCCCTTATATTAGGTTCCACTGAAAACCGCATTCATGGGTTGTAAAACCTATGATTCAACGCTGAGGGGAAACCTTTTGGTTCATTGTGTCTAATATTGTTTTTATGGCGTATATATATATATATTTATTGACTTAATGTACCAAATAAACATTTTTCTTTCTTTTCTTTCTTTCTTCTTTTCTTCTTTCCTCGATATAATCGTTCATAAATGGACATCCATGATTTTAAACACTGCAGTTGTCGCGGTACACTGTCTACTCAAACATGCTGAACTGTTTCGATTACGAGTCGTTTCTGCTATTTAAATATAGCGCTCCGTATGCTTTCTCCATAACGTATGCATTGACGGTTCAATAAGGTGTTCTTCTTTTCGGTAACTTATCAACATGTACTTTGCCGATCTCTTTTTTGATCAAGATTCATATCTGTTGTTTAAATATATCCTCTTCGATATAATAGATCAGCAATGGACATCCCCTAGGATTTAAAATTATTGCGTTATCATTGTACACTGTCTACCTCAAACATGCCGATTTGTTTCTGATTACGAGTCATTTCTGCTATTTAAATATAGCGGCTTGTATAAGCCCATATAACTGTATGCATTGACGGTTCAATACGTGTGTTCTTCGGTAAATTATCAACATGTATTTGCCGACTTTCTTTTGATTGTATCCATTCAAGGTTTAAATATATCCCTCGATATAATTGTTCATAAATTGACATCTCCAGGGACCTTAAAATACCTCGTTATCATGGTACACCGTCTACTTAAATTGATTTGATTCGGGATTACGAGTCGTTTCTCATATTTAAATATAGCGCTTCGTATAGCTCCCCATAACGGTATGCATTGACGGTTCAATAAGTGTGTTCTTTCGGTAACTTAATATTGTACTTCAAGCGACTTCTTTTGATCAGATTCATATCTGTTGTTTAAATATATTCTCGATAATATCGATCATAAATGGACATCCTAGGATTTCATAATTGCGATTACGCGGTACTGGTCTACCCAAACATGCCGATTAGTTTGATTAGAGTCATTTTCATATTTTAATATAGCGCCCCGCAAGTTTCCATATAACAGAATGCTTTTTTTTTTGATGGATCTCGTGCCTCTGTGGGAATAAAACTACAAGAATATAACTGGCTTGGGGGCCTGTTGGCCACTGGCGCGTCACCCCATAAGTGACTTAATCTCACCAAGGGCCCCTGTAGAAGGTATATTTCAGGCTTGGGCTGTCACTTTTCTGGTTCTCGTTAGCATGCTGAATCGAGGGCTGCCCAGGTGGGCTGACGCCTTGGCTCGATTCAGACACTTTGCAATGATCATTTAATAGCTAGAAGAGCCTAAATCTAAATTTACTACCACTTAAAGCTTTGGTGCTGGGAGAAGAAGTGGCGCAAGAAACCCAGCAACGCTCCTATCTAATATGGTGTTAAGCTACAGTGTCATATATAAAGCAAAGGGTGTGTAATTCTTCGACCTCACCATAACAGAATGCATTGATTTGGTTCATTACTTGTGTTCTTGCAGTAAATTATCAACCTATACTCTTAAGCGATTTCTTTATGATCAAGATTCATATCTGTTGTTTAAATATATCTCTGGATATTATCGATCATAAATGGACATCCTAGATTTTCATAATTGTGTTTACGCGTGTATACCGTTCACTCAAACATGCCGATTAGTTTCTGATTACGAGTCATTTCATATTTTAAATATAGCGCCCGTATGTTCCCATAACAGAATGCTTTTTTTTTTTTTTTGATGAATCTCGTGCCTGTGAATAAAAACTATAAGAACATAACTGGCTCTGGGGGGGCCTGTTGCTCCTGGCGGGCGTCACCCATAAGGACTTAATCCTCACCAAGGGCCCCCAGGAAGGGAGCCTAGGCTTGGGCTGTCACTTTCTGGTTCCTGTTAGCATGCTGAATCGAGGGGTCAGCCCAGGTATGACGCCTCGGCTCGATTCAGACACTTTGGCAAGGATCATTTAACAGCTAGAAGAGCTCTAAATCTAAATTTAATACCACTTCTAAAGCTTCTATGCTGGGAGAAGAAGCGGCGCAAGAAACCCAGCAACGCTCCAATTTAATATGGTAAGTAAGCTACAGTGTCATATAGCAAAGGGTGTGTAATTTTCGACCTCACCATAACAGAAATGCATTGATTTGGTTCATAATACTGTGTTCTGCGGTAAATTATCAACCCATACTTGCTGATTTCTTTTGATCAAGATTCATATCTGTTAAGTTTAAATATATCCCTCGATATAATCGTTCATAAATGGACATCCCAGGATTTTAAACACTGCGTTATCGTAGTACACCGTCTACTCAAAGATGCTGATTGGTTCGATCACGAGTCGTTTTGATATTTTAAATATAACTCTCCCGTATAAGCCCATACAACGCATGCATTGACGGTTCAATACTTGGTGTTCTTTCTGGTAAATTATCAACCAATAATACTTGCCGGATTTCAGATCAAGATTCATATCAGTTGTTTGAATAATCCCTCGATATAATCGTTCATAAATGGACATCCCAGGATTATAAACACTGCGTTATCATACACTGTCTACTCAAACATGCTGATTGGTTTCGATTACGAGTCGTTTCGCTAATTAAATATAACTTCCGTATTAGCCTTAATACAACGGTATGTGCATTGACGGTTCAATACTTGTGTTCTTGCGGGTAAATTCATTTTAACTGTACTTACTGACTTCTTTTGATCAAGATTCGTATCTGCTGCTTGAAATATATTCCTCGATATAATTGTTCATAAAATGGACATCCCAAAAATTTGAAAAATACCGTTATCGCGGTACACTGTCAACTCAAACACATACAGCTGATTTGTTTCATTACGAGTCATTACTGCTATTTAAATATAGCGGCTTTGTATAAGCTTCCATACAACGGTATGCCTTTTACCAATCAATACTTGTGTTATTTCGGCAAATTGGTCAACCCATACTTGCTGATTTCTTTGATCAAGATTCATCTGTTGTTTAAAATATATCCCCTGATATAATCATGTTCATAAACGGACATCCCAGGATTTTAAACACCGCGGATATCGCGTGCGTCAATCGTCCACCAAACATGCCTATTTGTTTCGATTGGTCGAGTCATTTTCTGCTATTTAAATAATATAAGGCCTGTGTATGTTTTCCATACAACGGTATGCATTGATTTGGTTCAATACTGGTGTTCTTGCGGTAAATTATCATCAAACTATACTTGCTGATTTCTTTTTGGATCAAGATTCATATCTGTTGTGTTTAAATATATCCTCGATATAATCCTTCATAAATGGACATCCCAGGATTTTAATAATTGCAAGTACGCGGTACACTGTCTAATGAGAAACATGCTGATTGGTTTTCGATTACGAGTCATTTCTGCTATTTAAATATAAAGGCTCCGTATAAGCCCATAACTAGTATGCATTGACGGTTCTATACGTGTTCTTCGGTAAATTATTAATAACAGGTACTTGCTGATTTTTTGATAAGATTCATATCTGCTGTTTTAATTTATATTCCTCGATATAACAATCATAAATGGACATCCCAGGATTTTAAACACTGCGTTGTTGCGGGTACACTGTTCACTCAAACATGCTGAATCTCGCCTCTTACTACGAGTCATTTCTGCTATTTAAATATAGCGCTCCGTATGTTTCATACAACGGTATACATTGACGGTTCAATACGTGTGTTCTTTCGGTAAATTATTAACAGGTACTTGCTGATTTCTTTGATCAAGATTCAATATCTGTTAGTTTAATTATATTCTCGATATAAACAATCATAAATGGACATCCGAGATCGATTTTAAACACTGCGTTGTCGCGGTACACTGTCTACTCAAACATGCTGAACTGTTTCGGATTATTTATCATTTCTGTTATTTAAATATAGCGCTCGTATAAACCTATATAACGTATGGTACTGACGGTTCACGTGTATTCTTTCGTAAATTATCAACATGTACTTGCCGGACTTTTGATCAAGATTCATATCTCTGTTTAATTATATCCCCTTGAGAATCGATCATAAAATGGACATCCTGGTGATTTTTAACATCGGTGCAAACGCGGCACACTGTCTACTTCCAAACATGATTTGTTTCGATTACGAGTCATTTCTGTTATTTAAATATAGCGCCCGTATGTTTCCATATAATGAAATGCATTGATGGTTCAATACTTGTGTTCTTGCGGTAAATTATCAACCTATACTTGTTGATTTATTTTGATCAAGATTCATACCTGTTGTTTAAATATATTCCTTGATATAATTGAATCGAAATGGACATCCCAGGATTTTAAAAATGCTTATCGCGGTACACTGTCTACTCAAACATACCGATTTGTTTCGATTACGAAAATATTTTTGCTATTTAAATATATCGCTTCGTATGGGGTTTCCATAACTGTATGCATTGGATGGCTCTACGTGTTCTTTTCGGTAAATTATCAACATGTACTCTGCTGGGACTTCTTTTGATCAAGATTCATATCTGCTGCTTAAATATATCCTTCGATATAATTGTTCAAATTGACATCCCAGAATTTGAAAACTGCGTTATCGCGGTACTGTTCACTCAAACATGCTGATTTGTTTCCATTACGAGTCATTACTGCTATTTAAATATAAAGCGCTAGGTATAAGCCCATACAACGGCATGGATTGACGGTTCAATACTCTTGTGTTCTATGTAAAATTTACCACCACTGCCGATTTCGATCAAGATTCATATCTTAAATATATTCCTTGATATAATCAATCATAAATGGACATCTAGGATTATAAATTAATGCGTTGTTGTGTACACTGTCTACTCAAAATGCCAATTGGTTTGATTAGAGTCATTTCTAAGTATTAAACATAGCGTCTTATGTTTTACATAACGGCATGCATTGATTTGGTTCAATACTTGTGTTCTTTATGGTAAATTATCAACCATACTTCAAGTCGATTTCTTTTGATCAAGATTCATTCGTGGTTTAACATATCCTCGATATATACGTTCATAAATGGACATCCCAGGATTTTAAACACGGCTTTTTCGCGGTACACTGTTCACTCAAAACGCCGATTTGTTTCGGATATGTCATTTCCGGCTATTTAAACATAGCGCTCCGTATAAGCCTATACAACGGTATGCATTGACGGTTCAATACTTCTGTGTTCTTTCTTTGTATATTATTAATATAGTCGGCCGATTTCTTTTGATCAAGATTCATATCTGTTGTTTACTATATTCTGATATAATCAATCAAAATAGACATCCCAGGATTTTTAAAACTGCGTTATCGTGTAAGTATTAATTGTCTTCAAACATGCATATGATTTTTGTCGATTACGAGTCATTTAGCTTATTTAAATATAGCGCTTCGTATAGCTTCATATAACGGAATGCATTGACGGTTCATTACTTGTGTTTCGCGGTAAATTATCAACCTATACTTAAGCGATTTGTTTTGATCAAGATTCATATCTGTGGTTAAATATATCCTCGATATAATCGTTCATAAATGGACATCCCAGGATTTTAAACACGGCTTTTTCATGGTACACTGTCTACTCAAAAATGCTGACGGTTTTCTGGATTACGATTAATTTCGGCTATTTAAATATAGTTCCGTATAAGCCCATACAACGGTATGCATTGACGGTTCAATACTTGTGTTTTCGGTATATTAATAACAGGGTACTTGCCGTTTTATTGGTATCAAGATTCATATCTGTTGTTTAATTATATTCTCGATATAATCAATCATAAATAGACATCCCAGGATTTTTTAGTAAACTGCGTTATCATGGTACTGTCTTCTCAAACATGCCGATTTTTTCTGATTACGAGTCATTTCAGCTATTTTAAATATAGCGCTTCGTATAAGTTCCATATAACGGAATGCATTGACGGTTCATTACTTGTGTCCTGCGGTAAATTATCAAACCTATACTTTCCGATTTGTTTTGATCAAGATCATTCAAGGTTTATAGGCATATACTTCGATATAATCGTTAATAAGTGGGATATCCCAAGATTTTAAAAATCAGCTATGGTGAAGCACTCGTCTACTCAAACATGCTGATTTTTTTTTCCATTACGAAATATTGTTTTTTAAATATATGCTTCGTATAGTTTGTTATAACGAATACATTGACGGTTCAATACTAGTGTTCTTATGGGTAAATTATCATCCTTGTACTTTCTGTTGATTTCTTTGATCAATATTCATATCTGCTGTTCAAATATATCCCCGATATAATCGTTCATAAAAATGACATCCCAGAATTTTATCAATACAGTTATCGCGGTACACTGTCTACTCAAAACATGCTGATTTGTTTTGATTGTTGTCATTTCTGCTATTTAAATATAGCGCCTGTATAAGCTCCACATAACGAAAATTAATGGTTCAATACTATATTATTGCGTAACGTGATTAACATGTACTTCAAGCGATTTGTATTGATCAGATTCAATTCTACAAAGAAAATGACCCTCGATGTTCGCAACACAAACCAATGTTTATCAGAAACACGGCCACACCTATGCCCACAGCCCCGCCTATTCCAATGTGTTATTTAAGTAGTACTATTTTCAGTTATTTGCACATTTAATGTTTAATATTAAGTTTTATTTTTTGTTTTCATTTTAAAGTTGTTGTTATTTTAGTAAAATTGTTTAATATGTGTTATTTATTTTTATATTAATTGTTCAAGTAGAAGCTGTCTATCTATATTAGGTTCCACTGAAAACCAGCATTCAAGTGGGTTGTAAAACTCATGATCTGAAGCCGGAGGGAAACCTTTGTCTATTGTGTTCATTGTTTCTTTGCTATATATATATATATATTTTCTATTGACTTAATGTACCAAAATAAACATTTTTCTTTCTTTCTTTCTTCTTTCTTTCTTCTTCTCGATATAATCGTTCATAAAATGGACATCCATGATTTTAAACACTGTGTTGTCGCGGTACACCTGGGTTCACTCCGGAAACATGTTTAAACTCTGTTTCGATTTACGAGTCGTTTCCTGCTGGCTTAAATAGTTAGCCCGTATAAGCCCTCCTCAAGAACGGTATGTACGACGGTCTCGTCAAGTGTTCTTCGGTAACTTATCAGCTCTGCTGACTTCTTTGGATCAAGATCTTTCATATCTGCTGTTTAAATATATCCTTTCAGATATAATAGACTCACAAATGTGACATCCCAGGATTTAAAATTATTGTCATCACGGTACACCGTCTACTCCAAACATGCTTAATTTGTTTCGATTATTAGCTTCAGTCTCGCTATTTAAATATAGCTTTGTATAAGCCTATATAATCAGTCAGGCATTGACGGTTCTAAATACGTGTGTTCTTTTCGGTAAATTATCAACATGTACTTGCTGACTTCTTTTGATCAAGATTCATATCTGCTGCTTAAATATATTCCTGATATAATTCGTCTGGCAAATTCGACATCCTCCAGAATTTTAAAAATACCGTTATCGCGGTACACCGTTCACTTAAAACTGTCAATTTGATCATCAAGAGTCGTTTCTCATATTTAAATATAGCGCTGTATAAGCCCTTATAACGGTATGCATTGATGGTTCAATAAGTGGCCTCTTTCTGGTAACTTACGTACTAAGCGACTTCGATCAAGATTCATATCTGTTGTTTAAATATATTCCTCGATATTATCAATGATCATAAATGACATCCTAGATTTTCATACCGTGCTTACGCGGTATACGTCTACTCAAACATGCTGATTAATGGATTAGGAGTCATTTCCTCATATTTTAATATAAAGGGCCCCGTATAAGCTTCCATATAACAGAATGCTTTTTTTTTTTTTTTGATGGATCCTGTGCCTGTGGAATAAAACCTATGTATTAAATACAACTGGGTTTGTGGGGCCTGTTGCCACTGCGTCACCCCATATGACTTAATTTCACCAAGGGCCCCCAGAAGGAGCCTAGCTTGGGCCACTTTGTTCCTCACAGCATGCTGAATGAGGGCTGCCTAGGTGGGCTGACGCCTCGCTCGATCTAGATACTTAATGATCATTTAATAGCTAGCTATTTCAACTGGGAATTTCGTCACTACTTCTAAAGCTTTGGTGCTGGGAGAAGAAGGCGCAAGAAACTCCAGCAAACGCTCCTATCTAATATGGTGTTAAGTCAGTGTCATATAGCAAAGGGTGTGTACTGGACCTCACCATAATAGAATGCATTGACGGTTCATTACTTGTAAGTTCTTTAAATTATCAACCTATACTTAAGCGATTTCTTGTATGACTGCAGACCATATTCGTTGTTTAAAATATATTCCGGATATTATCGATCATAAATGGACATCCTAGGATTTTCATAATTGGTGTTTTACGTGGTATACTGTCTACTCAAACATGCTGATTAGTTTCCTGATTACGAGTCATTTCTGCTATTTGAATATAAAGCGCTCCGTATAAGCTCATATAACAGAATGCTTTTTTTTTTTTTTTTTGATGAATCTCGTGCTCTGTGGAATAAACTATAAGAACATAACTGGCTTGGGGGGGCCTGTTGCCTCTGGCGCGGTCACCCCATAAGTGACTTAATCTCACCAAGGCCCTGTAGTTTCCAGCCAGCTGTCACCTTCTGGTTCCTGTTACATGCTGAATCGAGGGCTGCCCAGGTGTACGCCGACGCCCGCCTCGATTCAGACACTTTGCAAGGATCATTTAGTAGCCAGAAGAGCTCTAAATCTAAATTCTTTATCATCACTTTAAAGCTTTGGTGCTGGGAGAAGAAGTGGGAGTAAGAAATCAGCAACGCTCCCATCTAATATGGTGTTAAGCTATTATGTCATATATAGCAAAGGGTGTGCACTTTTGACCTCACCATAAATAGAATGCATTGACGGTTCATTACTTGTGTTCTGCGGTAAATTATCAACCTATACCGCCGATTTCTTTTTGATCAAGATTCATATCTGTTGTTTAAACATATCCTCGATATAATCGTTCATAAATGGACATGATTCCAGATTTTAAACACTGCGTTATCGCGGCACACTGTTCACTCAAACATGCCGATTGGTTTCGATTACGAGTCGTTTTGATATTTAAATATAACTCGTATGCTTCCATACAACGGTATGCATTGACGGTTCAATACTTGTGTTCCTTTCGGTAAATTATCATCAACCAATACTTGCTGATTTCTTTTAGATCAAGATTCATATTTCAAAGGTTAACATATCCCTCGGATATAATCGTTCATAAATGGACATCCCAGGATATAAACACTGCGTTATCGCGGTACACCGTCTACCCAAACATGCTGATTGGTTTCGATTACGAGTCGTTTTGCTAATTAAATATAACTCTCCGTATTAGCCCATACAACGGTATATGTGTATTGACGGTTCAATACTTGTGTTCTTGGTGGTAAATTATTTAACTGTACTTACTGACTTTGATCAAGATTCATAATCTGCCAGTTAAAATATATCCCTCGATATAATTGTTCATAAACGGACATCCCAAAATTTGAAAATACCGTTATCGGCACACTGTCAACCCAACATGCTGATTTGTTTCATTACGAGTCATTATCATATTTAAATATAGCGCCTGTATGCTTCCACAACGGTATGCCTTTACCAATCACTTGTGTTATTTCGGGTAAATTATCAACCCATACTGCCGATTTCTTTGATCAAGATTCATATCTGTTGTTTAAATATATCCCTCGATATAATCGTTCATAAAATGGACATCCCAGGATTTTAAACACTGCGATATCGCGGTATACTGTTCATCTTTAAACATGCCTATTTGTTTTGATTACGAGTCATCATTTCTTGCTATTTAAAGAGAGCGCCCATGGTTAAGCCCATACAACGGTATGCATTGACGGTTCATCACTCGTGTTCTTGCGGGTAAATCATCAACTATACTTCAAGCTGATTTCTTTTGACTCAAGATTCATATCTGTTGCTTAAATATATCCCTGATATAATCCTTCATAATGGACATCCCAGGATTTTAATACAATTGCGTTATCGCGGTAACACACCGTCTACCGAAACATGCCGATTGGTTTCAGATTACGAGTCATTTCTGCTATTTAACATAGCGGCCTGTATGTTTCCACAACGGTATGTATTGGACGGTTCTATACGTGTTCTTCGGCAAATTATTAACAGGTAATTTGCTGATTTCTTTTGATAAGATTCATCTGTTTAATTATATTCCTGATATAAACAATCATAAATGGACATCCCAGGATTTTAAACACTGTGTTGTTGGTGGTACACTGTCTACCTCGTTGATGCTGAACTGTTTCATGAAAGTCATTTCTTGCTATTTAAGAGCAGCGCCCGTATAAGCCTACAACGGCATACATTGACGGTTCAATACGTGTGTTCTTTTCGCAAATTATTAACAGGTACTTGCTGATTTCTTTTTGATCAAGACCATATCTGTTGTTTAATTATATTCTCGATATAAACAATCATAAATGGACATCCCAGGATTTTAAACACCGCGTTGTCGCGGTACACCGTTCACTCAAACATGCCGGAACTGTTTCGATTACGAGTCATTTCTTGCCATTTGAATATAAGCGCTTCGTATAAACCCATATAACTGTATGTATTGACGGTCTAACATGTGTATTTCTTCGGTAAATTATCAATATGTACTTCAAGCCGACTTTTGATCAAGATTCATATCTCTTGTTTAATTATATCCCCTGATAGCAATCGATCATAAATGGACATCCCAGGATTTTTAACACTGCGGCAACGTTATATAATTAATTCACTCTCCAAACATGCCGATTTGTCGATTACGAGTCATTTCTGCTATTTAAATATAGCGCCCGTATGCTTCCATAATGCAAAATGCATGATTTGTCTATTACTTGTGTCTTTGCGGTAAATTATCAACCCATACTTGCCGATTTATTTCTGATCAAGATTCATACTTGTTGTTTAAATATATTCCTTGATATAATTAATTTGGCAAATGGACATCCCAGGATTTTAAAAAATGCTTATCGCGTACACTGTCTACTCAAACAGAAATGATTTTGTTTCGATTACGAGTCATTTTTTAAGTATTTAAATATATCAGTTTTAGGCTCATATAACTGGGTATGCATTGGACGGTTCTGCTATTGCAAGTTCTTCGGTAAATTATCAACATGTACTTGCCGATTCCTTGATCAAGATTCATATCTGCTGTTTAAATATATCCTTCGATATAATTGTTCAGTAAAATTGACATCCCAGAATTTTTAAAAACTGGTGTTATCGTGTACACTGTCTACCAACATGCCGATTTGTTTTCATTACGAGTCATTAGCCGGGTTATTTAAATATAGCGCCAGGTAAGGCTTCATACAACGGCATGCATTGACGGTTCAATACTTGTGTTCTTGGTGGTAAATTATCAACCTTACTTCTGCCGATTTCTTTTTTAATCAAGATTCATATCTGTTGTTTAAACATATCCCTGATATAATTGTTCATAAATCAGACATCCCAGAATCTTTAAAAGTACTGGGTTATCGCGGTACACACTGTCTCCTCAAAAATGCCGATGGGTTTTGATTACGAGTCGTTTCTACCATTTAAATATAGCGTCTGTATAAGCCCTTACAACGTAGGTATTGACGGTTCAACACTTGTGTTCTTCTTCGGTAAATTATCAACATGTATCAGCGATTTCTTTTGATCAAGATTCATATCTGTTGTTTAAATATATCCTTTTCGATACAGCACAGGAGATCATAAATGGACATCCCTGATTTTAATTATTGCGTTTTACGCGGCACACTGTCTACTCCAAACATGCCGATTGGTTTCTGATTACGAGTCATTTCTGCTATTTAAATAATATAGCGCTCCGTGTATAAGTTTCCATACAACGCAGCATGCATTAATTAGTTCAATACTTGTGTTCTGCGGTAAAATTATCAACCTATACTTGCTGATTTCTTTCGATCAAGATTCATATCTGCTGTTTAAATATATCCCTCGATATAATCAATGTTCATAAAATGGACATCCTAGGATCTTAAACACGGCGTTATCGCGGTGCACACTGTCTGATCAAACATGCCGATTTGTTTTGGATTACAGTCATTTCTTGGTTATTTAAATATAGCGCTTCGTATAAGCCCATAAACGGTATGCCTTGACCGTTCACTTGCATTATTGCGGTAATTATCAACTTGTACTTGCCGATTTGTATTGATTCTCAGGATTCAATTTGTTGTTTAAAACCCTCGATATAATCGTTCATAAATGGACATCCAAGATTTAAAACTGCGTTGTCGCGGTACACTGTCTACTCAAACATGCCGATTTGTTTCGATTACGAGTCATTTCTGCTATTTAAATATAGCGTTCGTATAGCCCATACAACGGTATGCATTGACGTTCAATACGTGTGTTCTTTCGGTAAATTATCACATGTACTTGCCGACTTCTTTTGATCAAGATGCATATCTGCTGTTTAAATATATCCCTCGATTAATTGTTCATAAATTGACTCCCAAATTTTAAAAATACCGGTTATCGCGGTCACTGTCTATAAAATCCGATTTGATTCGATTGAGTCGTTTCTGCTTATTTAAATATGCGCTTTCTATAAGCCCTTACAGGTATGCATTGACGGTTCAATAAGTGTGTTCTTTCGTACTTTGGCGCCGACTTCTTTGATCCAAGATTCATATCTGTTGTTTAAATATTCCTCGATATTATCGATCATAAATGGACATCCTAGGTTTTCATAATTGCGTTTAGCGGTATCTTCTACTCAAACATGCCGATTGGTTTCGATTACGAGGTCATTTCTGCTATTTAAATATAGCCGTTAAGCCATATAACAGAATCTTTTTTTTTTTTTGATGAATCTCGTGCTCTGTGGAATAAACTATAAGAACATAACCGGGTTTGGGGCCCGTTGCCACTGGCGCGTCACCCCATAAGTGACTAACTTCACCAGGGCCCCAGAGGGAGCCTGAGCTTAGGCTTCACTTTTCTGGTTCCGTTAGCATGCTGAATCGAGGGCTGCCGGTGGGCCGACGCCTCCGGCTCGGTTGAACCTGCAATGATCTTTAATAGCTAGAAGAGCTCTAAATCTAAATTTTACTACCACTTCTTAAAAGCTTTGGTGCTGGGAGAAAGTGGCGCAAACTCCAGCAACGCTCTATCTAATATGGTGTTAAGCTCGGTGTCATATAGCAAAGGTGTGTAATTTTCGACCTCACCATAACAAGAATGCATTGACGGTTCATTACTTGTGTTCTTGTAAATTATCAACCTATACTTGCCGATTTCTTTGATCAAGATTCATATCTGTTGTTTAAATATATTCCTCGATATTATCGATCATAAATGGACATCCTGGTTTTCATAATTGCGTTTACGCGGTATACTGTCTACTCAAACATGCCGATTGGTTTCGATTACAGGTCATTTCTGCTTTTAAATAGCGCTCATTAAGCCCATATAACAGAATGCTTTTTTTTGTTTTTGATGAATCTCGTGCTCTGTGGAATAAAACTATAAGAACATAACCGGGTTTGGGGGCCCGTTGCCCTGGCGCCGTCACCCATAGTGCTTCTTACCAAGGGCCCCCAGAAGGGGCCTAGGCTTGAGCTGTCACTTTTCTGGTTCCCGTTAGCATGCTGAATCGAGGGCTGCCCAGGTGGGCCGACGCCTCGGCTCGATTCAGACACTTGCAATGATCATTTAATGTAGAAGGCTCTAAATCATACTCCACTTCTTAAAGCTTTGGTGCTGGGAGAAAGTGGCGCAAAACTCCAGCAACGCTCCTATCTAATATGGTGTTAAGCTACAGTGTCATATAGAAAAGGGTGTGTAATTTTCACCTCACCATAACAGAATACATTGACAGTTAAATACTAGTGTTCTTGCAGTAAATTATCAACCTATACTTGCGATTTCTTTGATCAAGATTCATATCTGTTGTTTAAATATATCCCTCGATATAATCGTTCATAAATGGACATCCCAGGATTTTTAAAACACTGCGTTATCGCGGTACACTGTCTACTCAAACATGCCGATTGGTTTCGATTACGGTCTTTCTGCTATTTAAATTAACTCTCCGTTAAGCCCTTACAACGGTATCATTGACGGTTCAATACTTGTGTTCTTTCGGTAATTATCAACATGTACTTGCCGATTTCTTTTGATCAAGGTTCATATCTGTTGTTTAAATATATCCTTCGATATAATAGATCATAAATGGACATCCCTAGTTTTAATTATTGCGTTTACGCGGTACACTGTCTACTCAAACATGCCGATTGGTTTCGATTACGAGTCATTTCTGCTTTTAAATATGGCGCTCCGTATGCCCACCAGGCATGCATTGACGATTCAATACTTGTGTTCTTGCGGTAAATTATCAAGCTATCCCTTCCGATTTCTTTTGATCAAGATTCCTTATCTGTTGTTTAAATATATCCCTCAATATAATCTTCATAATTGGACATCCAGGATCTTAAACACGGCGTTATGCGTCACTGTCTACTCAAAAATGCCGATTTGTTTCGATTACGGTCATTTTCGGCTGTTGAATATAGCGCTCCGTATAAGCCACAACGGTTTTGCATTGACGGTTCAATACGTGTTCTTTTCGGTAAAATTATTAGGTACGTCCGATTTCTTTTGATCCAAGATTCATATCTGTTTTTAATTATATTCCTCGATATAATCAATCATAAATAACATCCCAGATTTTAAAAACTGCGTTATCGCGGTACCTGTCTACTCAAACATGCCGATTTGTTTCGATTACGAGTCATTTCTGCTATTTAAATAGCGCTTCGTATAAGCCCATAAAACGGTTGCCTTGACTGTTCAATACTCTATTATTGCGGTAATTTATCAACTTGACTTCCGATTTGTATTGATCAGGATTCAATTCTGTTGTTTAAACATCCTCGATATAATCGTTCATAAAATTGTCCCAAATTTTAAAAATACTTTTCGC
>JAGSMT010001669.1:0-19349 GCA_029286875.1 Lamproptera curius | reverse complement strand
ATAACCAAAGTCGATTTTATCTAGGAATAAACTACTTTACATACATTTCCAATTATAACAACTAGCCACCTGCCGTTGCATCACTAGGTCTCCTCGTTAAAAATTCGTAGTAACTTCAGAAAAAATATTTAAATTACATGCACTATGTAGTCATATTGATCCATATAAAATAATTGTGTTTAAGATACATAATTTGATAACAATAAATGCTGCATTGCCTAGCTGAGCTTTTCTTCCTCTAAAATATAAATCATAAAAATGGTAACTCTGGGTAATAATTTTAATTTTTCTGGACTTTTTAAGGGTAAAATTTACAAAATTTTACAAACATTGTACTATATATTGATTTAACCCAAAAAAAGGCGCAAAAACGTATTTGTTACGACATCATATTAAAATCTTTAAATTTTTTAGAGTTAATCTTTGATATTATGCAAGTTTTATAGATGTTCTTCTTTTTTAATCACTATTCAGCTACTTATGTTTCGCTAACTACTCTAATAGAACTCTAGATATTGTCATACATCGTTTTTGTTACATTTCCATCAGAAATAAATTTGAGAGTTAATCGTCTGAAAACATTTATATAGACAAAACTAGTCTTAATGATAATTTCAAAATTTGCCTTGTCATTAAAATTCAACAGTGGCATGTGGTACAACTATTATAATATACATTGGTATAGTATGTACTGCCGAAGCAAGTACAGTATAAAAAAAATGGGTGCGTGTACTTATGTACGCGCTTGAGAAGTTATACTTCTTTGGCATCATTAAAAAATAGTTTTTAATTGCATGCAAATAATTAATTGCAGTAAAATAATAGAAGGATTGGAAAAGGATAATCAACAAAGTTCAGTTTAAATTTGAAAAATTAAATAAATAAATATTTATTATTTATTAAATTGTCTTATTATTCGAATTGTATTTTTAATTAAATGATGTCCACTTCCATAGTATTCTCTCGTAATGTCTGAATCGGAACTTCAGTTATCATTTTTATAAAAGTTTTCATTAAATTTATTTAGTTATTTTTATAAATATTTATTATTTATTCAATTTAATAGCAAATATTAAAATTATATTATAATTTGATGTTCAATTTTAATTTTATCACAAACTTTTATTAAATGTTTTGTTAAATTTATTTCTTTATTTTGTGAATATTAAATAACTCAATAATAAGTATTTAACATTAATAATTTAATAACATTTAGTGTTAATTATATTAAATAAAAGTATTTTTAATTTATATCAATAAATAATACATACGGATAGTTAACCTCAATTATATTGGAGCACTTGAAAAAGTATATACAACTAATTTTTTTCACTAATATTCACAAATAGTAAGTAATATCAATCAAAAATAACTAAGATAATTAAAGATGACAGATTTACAAGAACTAATCATAAATAATTCGATAAAGAATTTATGGATTCACAGGACGTACTTTGATATATCATATAACTGGTAGTTCAGCGCCATCTGTTGCTTACAAATGTAGAATTCCTAAGAGATGTTGGCTTACTTGTACAGCGGTACTATAAATCAGAAGCTTTGATTATGTGTGACTAGATGGCGCTTATCTAAAACGTATTACATAGATGAATCAAATGTTGATATATTAAATGAACAAAATATTACATTATAACGTTTTTGGTATATATATTATATATATACCAAAACGAACCCTATATCTTAACTCATAGGCTACATTATGCTACAACTATCGAAATAAAAACGAAACTCCATTATCACTACATTTAAAATCAACCTTATCACGATGTATAAGGTCCATTTCACCGTATTTCATTATAAACTGTTAATTTTGTAAGTAAAGGTGTCCGATTTAAAATTTTCTCATCATTTTTCATAAACGCTAAGATTAATATAACAATATCAAAAATACAATATAAGAACAATCTTATCTAAATTTCATTAATTTTGATTACATATTTATTATTTTTTTTGTGAATAATTAGGACGTTTGTACAATAATAAGCGTGTTTACTAATATTTAACTATAAATATTAATACAACATATTAAAACAAAATCATAGATAGTACCAATTTTCTAGCACCTAAAGATGGATCTCAGAACGTTAATGCCTTCCTACTACCAGGGCTAACTTGGAACAGTGCGAAGTCACTATTGACTCTACTATAGAAATACAGGAGAACCAAGTGTTCTTCTGATCCCAAATGAATCGATGAAATAGCTGGCATAATAATTAACCTCATATCTTTCCTTGGTGAAATAAGCGCATATAGCAGAAGAGTAATTCAAAATACATATAGAAATCTCCTAGTACTTATCAACTTACTTATGTGTACTTCAGTCTGGATACTTTTAAGACGGTTTAGGGCGTTGATTAATACTTTAATTTATATACAAACAATGACTTATAAGTGTTAGGTATATACGTTCAGTTTTCCACTAATAAAAAATTTTCTAATATTTAGATTCCTTATTATTTCTTCAACTATTAAATGCTGTCACAATCTTTATCATAACAATAACGTTAGCGAGCTAATATAGTCTGCACCTTGAATAAACTTATTAACTTGGCAAACCCTAATCTATTCAGGCTCAGTTATTAGTTATTCAGATGAGCTATTCTAATGAGAAATTTACGGTATAGAAACTTTTGTTTCGCAGATCTTGCCTGTATGTTACTTAACACTTTATGTAGTATATATACTTTTATAGATACGTTGTTGTGCTATATAATCTTAGAGTATCAACATTAAGGCAAGTTTAACAGATTACAGCGAGGTCGCTTAATAGATTGACAAGGTTTTCGACACCATATAATGCCTGTAATTTATATTTCAGTTTGCTCACACAGATGGTTGAACATTAGGTCGTATGTCTTATATCAAACGTCATATAATTTATGTAATGTTTAAATTTACATAAATTATTCAAGTCATTAAACACCGCATTTTTAGTACATTATTATTACACTGTATGAATACTCATTTTAATTAGTAGGTTTTAACTGCGTTTGATTTTTTAGGTATACAATATAGCTACTGTATCAAAGTGAATATAAGAAAATATTTCAAATTAAAAAATTTTATAATAACTTTGCATGTTAATTTCTTTAACAACCGTTCTGTAATCTTTATTTGTAAGTAGAGATTGTAAACATTCTTGCAAGAACTCTATACGTCATAAAGAATTATACAGGCTAGCATTAAGGCCTTTAAAAGCTAATTCTGAATAACGAACAGGGCTGAGCGGTGAAATGGGTAACTTTGCGTATTCTGGAATTTAGTCGACGATGGAGTCGCTTTACCGGAGCGGACTTGCATTTTGTGTGCGCGAGTTTTATAAACGACATCGGCAACCGTTGCGCGGCGTAAATTTCGAGAACACAGGGTTTACACAACTTTGACGACATCCAACTCTTCAAACGATTAAGAACTGGGTTGCTAAGTTCGAGGAGACGGTCCACGTTAAGATAAACCGCGGTTAGTCGCCCAAGGACGTCACGTACGGAACAAAACATAGACACAGTGACACAGTCTATGCGCGAAAATCCGACAAGTCAACTCGTAAGCGCGCCAGACCATTAAACGTATCCAGGACATCGTTACAACGGATTTGAAGAAAGATTTAATGCACCCTTACAAAATTCAGTTGGTTCAAGAATTAAAGGAAACTGACGGTATTCAAAGACAAAATTATGCAAAATGAAATGTTCAATCGGTTTACTTCCTTCAATAACATAATGTTCTCTGACGAGGCTTATTTCCATCTTAACGGGCATTTAGTAAACAAAATTGCCGCTTTGGAGCCCCATCAATCCAAAATTTAAGCATCGAGCCTTTACATAGTCCGAAAGTGACTGTTTGGGCCGCTATGTCAGCCCATGGTATCCTAGGGCCTTACTTTTGAGGGCAGAGGGCGCGCAGTTACTGTTACGTCGGAGCGATATGTGGCTATGATCGAAGAGTTTTTCAAAACCAGGATTGCAAAACTTTTCAGGCTTTAATGCCACGACGTGGTTTCAACAGGATGGGGCCACTTCTCACACCTCTAACACTGCTATGCCCGTTATCCGTCAACTTTTTCCTGGCAAAGTGATCTCTAAGAGAGGGGACATTTCCTGGCCTCTATGTAGTCCAGATCTGACCCTAAAAGAAAACATCCGCAGAGAAATGACAAGCATTTCAGCAGTGACGTGCCGCGCAGTCATCGACAATTTCAGACGTCGTTTGCAAGAGTGCCGTGATCGCAACGGATTACATTTAGAAGATGTTATTTTCAAAAAATTATTCCCATTTTTTAAGTTTTTTTTGTAAATAAAAATTTAATTCATAATGTAATTAGTTTTAGTTCAATTTTTTTTCATATCAAAGGACTTATGGGCCATCCTGTAATATAGAAAGTAATTACATTTTTTTCGGTGGTTATTCATTTTCAATTTAGGAGTTTGTTATTAATATGATATTAAAAATTTAAGTGTATATACGTAGTGACGTAATACAATATTAGTATATGCATTGAAAGCCCTGTCTAAAAGCTATTGTTACTGATTTTATTGTATACGTTTTTCACTTAGCATTGTTAAAAGAGAACTTCGTTTATTATGTCAGGGTCAAAAACTAAAATTCTTCATCCTCCATATTACGCAATAGATTTAATATTGCTCGGTTGCAGTACCATGAAATGTCATACTAAGAGTTGAGAGTGAGCCGTAACGTATACTGCTAATTTCAAATATAGTAAGTATTAATTTATGTATATTGTTTAAACTGTTTATTATTCCAATATACTTTACCAATAATGTGCGACTTACACTTTTATGAAACGACAGCAAGTCGAATGCTTCATAGTTCATTAGAATTATTATTATTACAGTTCTTTCTTTCTTTAATGTTTTTATTTTCTTTTCTAATTATTTTCTTTTAATCTGTAAAATATATGAATTTATCAGCGCTTCTCAACGATATTACTCTATTCTATAATCCGTCCTCTTTAAGCACTCTATTTATCTAGTTAAAAAAAACACCACCGAAATTCGTTGCGTAGTTGTATAGGGTAAATTCTTTGTCCCTATATAAAAGAGATTGTTTTATACTATTTAGTGACTTTTATTCTACCGCTAAACACATACACGATGTAGCAATGTTAATGATAAAATATAACAAGAAATATAAACTAAAGGATTTATTTTATTGAATTGAACCTTAGCCACGTATCGCTTACAAAATAACATAAATGAATTGGGTTACAGTCACTTTTCCTTTTTATAGTGTCGCAATCCCCAAATGTAGGTCATGAAAATCCAAATTGTGCTTAAATGCGTAATGAAGCAAAATTTACTATACTTCCAATGTAACATAGACCTAAGGGCTTTTATGGTTAGAAGGGTAACCTTTTACGACCTGAACAGAATGAATATTCAATGCACACCTTCATACCTTTAACATTTTTATACGTATCTTATTTCATTTAGGTTAACAGACGTGTTTACTTTTGAAGAAGAAAAAACAATGAAATCAGAATATTAACAAAAAGCTGGTAAATTTGCCGCGTAGTTTTTTTATTACGCATTACGCTTAATTGCTAATCATAAAAAGATATCAATAGCAGTAATATCGTTTTAATGCTAGATAATAATGAGTATTGTATTGAATTAGATATAGTACCAAAGAACAAAACACGTTTTATTCTTCAACACGTTTATTGTTAATATATAGGAAATAAAATAACTTCACTTGTTGTTTACTATCATCATCATCATCATTATCAGCCTTTATTAGTCCACTGCTGGACATGGGCCTTTTTAAGTGAACGCCAAGACGGCCGATCCCCTGCTACTCACTGCCAACTTGAACCGGCTACTGCACGGAGATCGCCAACCCACCTGGTCGGGGGTCGGCCAACACTCCGTTTCCGTTTGTTTACTATATTCTATGTTAACTGAAACATAGATGATGAATCCAGACATCATCTAGTCCTAAACTAAGAAATGCTTGTACCATGTAAATTAGATAACTGATAAATACGTAGTTTTTACTTTTTTGGTTAATAAATACGTTGCATGAATCGAACCCATCTCCTTTGCCGAAAAGGTCAGGGTCACTAACAACTGCGCCAAGCAGGTTCTTAATACATAGTTTAGAATTTTTATTTGTTTGTATTTGATTGATATTAGCATTATTAAATCAAAGTATGAGTGTAGTTGATATCATACTTGATCTACTCTTCAAACCAATCATTGTAACGATTATTTTCTTAAATCCAAGTTAATTGCATAAAACTCCATAAAGTGCTATTTTTTTGTTACAAATAGCCTATAATTTCAAGTATAATTGAAATGTGTCAATGCTGCGTAACCAATGGCAACAAGGAACACACCTCAGTCTGTCACGTGACCACGGCCGCTGTAAAGTGTTCGAAACATTGGGAGGCAAAATTTAAATAAAGGCTATGAAAACCGTTAAAAGTCCTTTTAAACCATAGAATAAAATTTGCTACATTTCATATATTAGGTTCAATAATTATTTAGTGATGATCTTAGGATTTGTCACTTTACTATTCCCCAAATACAAATAAAATAAAACATGAATCAGATCAGTTTTTTCCAACACTTAATTAAGTATAGAAAAAACTAAGCCTGCGATTAAACGTCCCCGAATGCATAAAAAAATGAGGAACCCGTAAAATATAATGAAAGCTTCAGTAATGTAGCAAGTGAAGTACCCGCTATCGCTTGTACAAAGTGGCGCCTTAACGAGCAAGGCAACTTGAAACTGTAAAAGTATTTTTCTTTACTAGCCTACGCATGCAATATGAGTAAGGAACAAATTTACTTAAAAGTAGTATATTTATCGAATCGATGCGATATTGTATGTAACTTGCTGATATTGTTGGATTTGATTAATTTTAATTATGACCCTAAACAATTCAATCCTTGGTCAAAATTAAAACGTTACTTTTACATTTAATTTTGATGAAACACATGTAAATAGTAAGAGCAGCTATAATGTAAGTTCCGACTCAAGCACTTTTGTCTAATATAAGGAAGCAATGTGTACTAGAAATTTAAAATAATTTTAAAACATAAATTGTAACTTGTACGTAAGAAGAGTCTTTCAATCGTATTCGTTTCATCATCATCATCACCATGATCAGCCTGTGTCAGTCCATGCTGGACATAGGCCTCCCCTAATGCACGCCTTCTCTATTATCTCTATTATTATTTTGTATATTTTTATTATTTACTGTTACTATAAAAAGAAATACGGGTTTTATTTCTTAAAATTCTTATGTCGTGTAGATGATGACAATCACGACGAACACGATTTTGGATAAAATCAAAATTTAAATCCTGATGCTGCCACCAGACACTCTGTACCGTACTAAATGTAATTTAGCGTTATAATTTTTTTGCTACTGTTTCTGCGAATAGTTTCAATAAATAAAACCTACGAATATAATAGCAACAACCTTTAGATTAATGCATAGCGAAATTTATGCATATATTGTTAAAGTTTATTATGTTGCTCTCATTTTTATAGACACGTATTGTTATAACATTAGATTGCCATATTTAAATTATTTATGCTAAAGCTCACTTTTTCTTTATTGACCCTGGTTGCTTACTTTCATAAATTTTTAGCTATGGGGTTATCGAAGCTGAAAGAACTAGATCCCATCACCCTCCACCACAAATACCTTGTTAGGATCAGCAAATAACTGTCTTTCGGCCTTGACATGCTCTTAAGTCCACGAAGTAGCATTTGCTTTGGAAAGTTCTATCACATCACGTAATCACGTCACCGTTTCTGGTAATGTACACCACCATACCTTACATTTTCAACAGAATTTACTAAAATAAAAAGAGTTAGGTAAGGATTAGGATTATGTTAAAAATAATAGACCTAAAACCCTATCAAAACTAAAATATCTTGTTATTGACAACAGATATATTCCATTTGTTATAAATTTAACTGTTACTTAAACTTTTATTGCATCGCTTTAAGAATTTTCAGCAATTCATGGAAAATAAAATAAGGCATTCATACTTTTGCTGCATTAAATTCCACGAGTCGATGTTAACAAAAGTTTTGCTTTAATAAATAAAAACGAGTCACTCTTCGCTTCGTTTCAGGCCGATCCATGCGAAGGAAGCGAAAGATTCTGTAAATACGGCGAAAGCATCACCGTATGGAGTGAAGTGCCCGTTATCGCTTGTACGAGCTACGATGGTAACGAGCGGAAAACTTTGAATGTGAAACGTTTCGCGTTTCATTTCGTGAAGTGAGTCTTACGTTTTAATTCTTGCGAGCGATAGTCGCAACTTTGAAAAACTACATTTGTGAAAAGAATGTTACATTTTTAAAGTGGAATTGAAGTGCGGGTTAAATTTATAACGTTAAAATGTATTTATAATGAACGCGTTCTGTATATTTTACAGATATACTCGAATATGTCTTCTGTTTGTTCTTACATAGAATTGTTTAGATGAGCTATTTGATTTTTCAAATACATAGGAGATATTTATAGACCATTACAATTGCCTATAATTTTGTATGTAGTAAGTGGACTTCTAACTTTCGTAACTGTATTGTCGGTTACAATTGAATAGAGTAAGAAATAATTTTCATTTTCACTGATAAGACCATGTATTAAAATTAATATACAACAATTACTTAGATACTTTTAACATAACCATTTGTAGGTTTATGGCGTTACTTTTTATAGTAGATGGACAAAGTAAACACAATAATAAGTTAAAAAATATATCAGTGTATTTAAAGTAACTGAAATGTATATGAAAGAAATTATTAAATATTACATTCATCATCGTCAACATCATCATCAGCCTGTGTTAGTCCACGGCTGGACGTAGGCCTCCCCTAACGCACGCCTCTCAATAAGGGGGTTTTTGGACCGTATCACATCACGCTGGTTCAATGCGGATTGGTAGATGGACACACTTTTTACTTGCACATCCAACGCACGGATTATCTTTTTTTTCAAAAAATGGGTGATGGGCCCAAATTGTTCGAACCAAGGAGAAAAAAATTTCCCCGCGGGATTCGAAATTTTAACACACAAGGCGTAATAACACATTATAAGTACTCCAATTGAATCATTTTCAACTATCTCAATGTTTATTGTACGTTTAACACAAATGATTTTTGTAAATGTCAGCCAATTGGTTTTTAAAGTGTGTTTAATGTGCCCAGCTAATAGATGTTACTTAAATTATTAGCGAAAGTGTGGGAGTGATAATACAATTCATTCGATCAAATTTATTCGACCGGCACGAACAATTTTTGGAAATTCGCCTCAATTTATTCCTATCACAAACACTCTCTAACAGTCGTGTTCTTTCAATATTGACGTTCGCTGTAACTTGCCATTCTCCATTATGATTCTTTGGGTGGGTAAACGAGTTAGACATTCTCCCTGGAAAGTTTTTCTATGTTTTCATTTTCCATGCACGTATTTATATTTGTTAAATTGATCAAAATTGCATAGATTTCCATTGTCTCTTGACTTTTTAATGTTTAATATGACCCAAAAAACTTGACAAATAAGAATACATTTCGTTAAAAACATCTATACTCTGCAACATAATAAATTTCAATAAAAAATGAAATTTTGACCAAAGAAATTGACCGACTTCAAACATTATAAAACCATTTTGCATTATATAGGCGGACAACAACTACATGAAATTGCCTCGCGATTTCTACAATCGTATTTTAAGTCTCTAATATCAGTAAAGATATTAATTTAATCAACATCTTATATTGTTAGAATGATTTCTTTTAATGCATTAACTTGTATGAAAATGCACACTGTATTAGCTTAAATGAGCTTCAAATATGTGTTTTTGCACTTTTTTAAATATTGATATTCAAATGGAATGTGTAAATTTTAATTTCGTAGTTTTTCAAATTTTCTAAATATCTATTAAATTAATTATTACGAAATTATAATATTTTTAATAACCGGGACTAAATGACTGCCAATACCCATCATTTATAATTAGAATGAATCAAGTCAGAGCGCTAGGAGCGGAGTAACGAGATAACATATAAATGAAAAAAAAAAACACGCTCCGAATTAGCTACCCTTTGTTTTGGAAAGTCGTTTAAATTTTTTGTTAATGCAAGATATTGATTTTCAGGTAGCTTCTATTGAAAAGATCATAGTTTCAGTACTGTATGACGCGTTTGAAATTTTTAGCCATTAAAAAATTATAATTAAGTGCGCGTAAACTGAATACATTTATCTACAAAGGATGTATTGTATAAAATCATCTGAAGAATTGAGCGTCTATGTTTTATTGGTAAAAAATGTTAAACATATAAATAAATTGGCTGCGCGGGCGTGTGGTCACTCAAGTTGTAACAATAACCAAAGCGAAATTAAATGAACAAATCGAGATAATATTAAACTAAAGCAATAACTATTTCAACTTACTGAAACCTTAATTGAAGCTATTGATTCAGGACACAGTGCTGATGCAATATATACTGACTTTAGCACGGCTTTCGACACAGTTTCCCACAAAATACTAATTTACAAATTGCGTGCTTATAGGCTATCAGAGTCAAAATGGGTAATGTTGTATTTAGAAAACAGATCATTTTATGTTGTCGTAAATGGTTTCAAGTCCAAATCTTATTCTATTACGTCAGGAGTGCCACAAGGCTCCTATCTGGGTCCCATACTTTTTAACATTTTTATTAACGATATTCCACAATATTTTTTAAATTCAGAGGTATTTATGTTTGCCGATGACTTAAAATTTTTAAAAACTGTAAAAGCAAAGCCGGACTCGGCACTACTGCAAATGGATCTCATTAGACTTGTAGAATGGTGTAAACTCAACAAAGTTAAGTTAAATTTGGATAAATGTCTTTACATAAAGTTTATTCGCAAACACAAAGTAATAAACTCCTCTAATTATATATTTCAAAAAAATATTAAAGAGGTATACATAATTAGGGATCTTGGGGTAATCTTTGATAAAAATATGACGTTTAGCCCTCATTTAGATAACGTCATCAAGAAGACATCTAAAACTCTTGGATTTGTTATAAGAAACTGTAAAGCTTTTCGCGACCAAAATACAAAAATTTTACTATTTAATTACCTCGTTACAAGTATCTTGGTATACTGTAGCGTTGTCTGGCATCCGCACTATGCAACACATGCACTACGTATAGAGAGCACAAAAGTTTTAGGCAACAACTCTCCTATTGCAAAATTTTGTAAAATTGTCAACAATTATAGCGAATGTCTTGACTTCCACTTCGACTCAATCACAAAAATGTTAAAAATGTTGTATAACTTAGAGAAGAAATAGTACAATATTTAATTATCTTATAATCAGTCTTAAACCCAGTCTACAACCCCTTGTTTTTTCTTTTATATTTTATTTTTCTGGTATTTCATTTTAAGTTTTTTTTGGTAAACTTGGTATGTCTATTATTAATCTTAGTCATGTTTTTATTTTTCTTTATATACATGAGGTGTTTATCTTTAAGTAGTTGTTCACAATTATTAGTTGTACATATATGTAACTGTTAGCTATAAGATTAAACAATTGTAAACAATTGTTGATGAACCTATTTAAATAAATAAATTAAAGTAAATAAGTATAAATGGAAACTTAACAAAGAATATTTAAATAATGTAGATTAATATAACATGAAGAAACTTAAATACAATAAAGTTATTGCAAGGAAGGGACTTAATTTAACCACTGGACGTTTTAACAAACCGGTCACGGGTATACCAACGGCTGCTGGAAAGTGTTCGAAACGTCGGGAATTTAAAATGTAAAATAAACGCGATAAAATCCGTAAAGTAATTTTATTTAATAATGACACATATATTTCTAAAAACTAGTAAAAGTACTAGCGGAAGCTAGTTACACATTTTAAAATTCTAACAACTGATTCGAAGTAGTTGACGCTAAGGTAACGTGTACTCATAGCGGTCAACATTTTAATCTAACTAGCTGAGTTCCATATTGAGGCATAATTTTCTGGACATGCTGTAATCCAGCAAAGACATTATAAGCGTTTCCAGTTAATTTGCCTAAAAGGTAAAACAATTTGTCGTCATTGCTTAGCGAGTCGTTGTTATGCACGCTAGTTAAGGGCCATTGTCGGATGTCCCCGTCAAACGATATGATTTTAATTTGCGGTAACCAAGATGGGCGTAGCGACACTTGTTTATCTTTTGAAGCAGGTTGTGATTCATTGCACAATGAAATAATGCGTAAAATATACGAATAAATTTATTCGAAATCGGTTAGAATACAGTAATCTATTGTAGCGATTGGATCAACAGTGATTAATAAAGCGTTATAATTATCCAGAATAGTACTAAATTGATCTCTCATGTCTTCTATTGTTTGAACACTGCTGATAAATATTTCTTTACTTTCGTTATTGTTAAGAGCGCAGTGTGCTTTATCACTATAGTATTTATGCGTGAATATAAAGCATCTCGTTTAGCAGTTAAATAGTTAATTGATTAGCGTCAGTTATATAGGTGCGTCTCTTTAAGGTGGCATCTTGAATATATCCACGTATAAACTGAAATGAAAATAAAATTATTAATATTTAAAACTGCGAGCGGCGTTAGGCGTAAATGCGTTGTATGCGTAAGCGTAAGAGCGTGGCGTTATTGACGTAGATAAAACTACCTAAAGTTGAATGGGATATGACGCGAATGGCTAAATGATGCATATATACGTAAATATAAGGCAAGGATTATTAAATATCATCATCATCATCATCATCATCAGCCTGTAATAGTCCACTGCTGGACATAGGCCTCCCCTAATACATCCCTATCCTTTTGGGGTTTTGGTCCTTATCCCACCACGCTGGTCCAATGCGGGTTGGTGGGTGGACCGACTTTTTACATGCCCATCCGACGCATGGATCATCTTACTTTTCAGACAATTGGGTGATCGGCCCAAATTGCCCTAACCAACTAGGAAACAACAATGAAAATTTGTTGAGACCCCGCAGGATTCGAACCCACGACCACCGGTTTCTAAGGCACACGCCCATACCACTAGGCTACGGAGGCAGTTATAAAATATAGCGATTTAAAAATAATGCGTTTAGTACCTAAGCCTACTAAAGCATATGGATAGGTACTAATAATAGATAAATGCGGCGGCCGATAGTTAGGCGAAATAAATTATTAAATATTTATGAAATAAACCCCAACAATATTAAAATAACATTGAAACAAGTATCTACATGCGCGTGTATTATATGGCCACGTGGTCAAGTTGTATGATATAACTATGCCGCGATTTAAAGTATTTGAACAATTACGAATATTAGTTACGCAATCTACAATATTTTAGAAGGACTATACAGGATAGGTAACTGATCTGTCCGGCTCATATGGACCAAAATTTAATGGCTGCGCGGGCGCGTGGTCACTCAAGTTTCGTCAGCCAATTATGATTGGACCAACTAGCTCGAGTGACGGCGATATGGTAAATCGTATTTAAGGACCAGAAGCGAGGATGCGGTTCGAAGGACCATATGCGTAATCCAGCTCGGACAAAGTGGTTATGAAGCCAGATTCCAAATGCGATAATAGGAAGGACAAATACCTTGTATGATGGCGGCACAGCTGCAAAATATGATGCGTTGCGTAGGAACTCCCGAAGGCTATATATCCACAGCAGCGGCGCTGGCCACCGACCGCGTCACGAAGTATTGTCCTCCTTTCTTCGCGGGATAAGGATAAATTAAAGGATAAAGGAGGGCAGGCGAGAAGAATGGTATAGTAAGAAAGTGAAGGAAGATTATTGCGTTACCAATCTGCGGCTGTGTTAGGCGACATAGAAATGCGCGCGAACATAAATATTTATACTATTTTTTTTAAACTAGCGTGAGTTTTATGTATAACTATATGCGTAAATAAATTTATTACACATCATTAAATGACTAAAGATTAAGATATTGACGAAAAAATATTGAGTATAATATATTCGGCGACTGAAAGCGGGAGGCAGTGTATTAAGAAAAATATGTGCTTATCCGCTTATATTGCGAACGCGGGCTTAACTTTACGAGACGGTCTCTACGAAATTATTTATCTGAATAGGTCTACTAAAATGTAGTATCTACACAGTATACAAATGTGTACTTATATTAATTTAAAAATCCAGTATTAGTTTTTTAGTCGGATGGGCATGTACAAAATCGGGCTACCCACCAATCTGCATGGGATCAGTGTGTAAGGATACGTCCAAAAACTCCCTAATGGAGAAGACATGCATTAGGGAAGGCCTATGTCCAGCAGTGGACTATCAAAGGCTGATGATGTATGATGTATGATGTAAATCCCATATCAATAGTATCCGGGATCCAGTCAAGGGAGAACCGGAATACTTTTTTAAAGCCAATAATTGTTCGTGTCTAAGATTAGGTGAATTTGTATTAATATATATAAATATATACCTACAGTTTCCCCTACTACACCCCTATCCATTAGGGGGCTTTGGACCGTATCCCACCACGTCAGTCCAATGCGGGTTGGTGGGTAGACCGACTTTTTACATGCCCATCCAAAGCATGGATCATCTTACTTTTCGGACAGTTGGGTGATCGGCCCGAATTGCCCTAACCAACTAGGAAACAACAACGAAAATTTGTTCAGTCCCCGCAGGATTCGAACCCACGACCTTCGGTTTCTAAAGCACACGCCTATACCACTAGGCTACGGAGGCAGTTCCTAACAATTGGGATTTACAAAATATTTTTTATAGGTAATTAGTGATTTAGCATAACTAAGTAACAAATAATCCTTGAATTTATACACAAACACACAAGCACTGAAACCTCCAGTATCCAACTATAGTGATTCATATTGTTCTCATTTATTTAATTGTAGTCAATTGAAAGATTTAAAATGAACACTTGTTAATTATCTCAATACTTAGGAAGCTTTTTGTAGTTTATTTGGTATTTATTTTAGAAATTAATAATACTATATTAATTAAAATATATGTAACATAATAAAATTAAATAGCAGCACTAGAAGTAGAACAACTACGTTAATTTGATATATTGCAAAAAAAAAAACAATCATCTATATATGACGATTGTGACTCATAAAGGGCAAATTACAAAATAAATATATTTATGAATATTGAAACACAATCATGAATATTGAAACACAATCACAAGTTACGACTAATAAGGATTTTATTTACCTACTTTATTTAAAAATCGCATTGGATGTCCACGATAAAAAAACTCCGTAAAAGAACCGACAAGTGTACTTTTATTTATTAATTAAAAACTTCCTGCACAAATACAATAATGCAAAGGCGAGCTTCATGCTTAAGGCATTATCGACCAGCTAACCTTAGGGTGGTAAAGAGATATTGAGGAACGTGAATGAATAAAAAAATTCAATGATAAATTCAAATAATATAACACACATACATATAGATACATACAATGTACATAAATTTAAACATACATATATATTCATATCAATATATGTCTTATATATAAAGTAAATTTTACTTAGCGAGTCCGACACTTCTTGTAACTGATGTATGCGGGTCTTTCGTTCAAATTCAAAATAATTCTTAGCCATCCTGATCTCTGTGGGGAGCTCTTTCCAAAGAAGTATGGATTGTATGAAAAAATATTTGTGAATAAAATCGATACAGTGGGAGGAGACGATTAAACGTCGAAAGATCATTTTTATCGCTGACAGGGCTAAGATATTGGAAATGCGAAGAAAAATCTGTTAGCGACAAAGGAGAAATAAGTAGAGAAAAAAGAGTAGTTATTGCCCTGAGCGATAGTCGTTAACAAATAGACAACCACTAAAGCTGTAAACGGGACGACAAAATACGGTCATACTTTCGGAGATTCAAAACGAATCGAATGCAGCTATTTAATAGCCGGTCAAGTTTTTTGAGTTAATCTGCATTCAGGTCAAAGTAACATACGTCACTATAATTGATTAAGGGAAATGCTGATAGGGATTTATAAGTCATTACCACAGAGACCATAAATGATCAATAAAGTTAAAATTTTAGACTCAAACAATCTTAGGAAGCGTTGTACAGCCACTTTAAAAACTTGTATATATCACTTGGCAATGTAAAATCTTCTATTGATGGCATAAGATTGGGTAAGATGACTTTGATCCTTTGGCACCAAAAAGGTTCTTTGTATTGAAGGCTACATACTTAAATACTTGTCAGGCTCTTATCACGAGGGGCGGGCCGCAATAAAGGCGAATAATGTACGTGCTGGAAATTTGCCTCTCGTTCTTCAAAACGATTGGCATTCATATATGAGTGATGATACTACAAATGGGCGCTTTCAGCAATCTATAAAAGCGAAATGTGTAACATTTTTCGCTGAATGAAAATTGCTGATATTTTTTGTTTAGAAATTTAATAAAAATAAACTCACTTGAATACGGGTGTGCAAAACCAATAGTAAACTTTTTATTTAGTTAAAAAGAATGTAATTAATTATAAGTAATGTGCGTTACCTTATTTTGTTAGCGGGAATACCAATTTCGATAATTCAAACTTTGTTCAAAGGTTCGACCAGTCAAGAACTTATTTTATATAAATATTTACTTAATGAACAATATCTTCAGATATATTCTCGAAATAATAATATCATTGCCTCTGAAAATCATGACTTTGTGCACAGTTGAAAATGCTAACTGTACCTTAAAGCCCAGACGAAAGCAAATTTGTTAGGAATTGCAGATATCTGTATATTATACAGAAAAGTCAGAATTACATAGAAACTGAATAATAACGAAATCCCAATTTTTCGGTAAATTATTTATATTATTTATAAGAAGTCTATTTAATCTTAATTATAAAATGTTTTAAGTGAAAATTATTATGATTAAACGATTTTTGATATATTTAAAATAATATATCCATAAAATCGTTTTAGTCCTACTGCCGGACATAGGCCTCCCTATCCATTAGGGGTTTGGACCGTATCCCACCACGCTAGTCCAATGCGGGTTGGTGGGTGAACAACTTTATATGCCATCGGACGCATGGATCAACTTAATTTCAGACAATTGGGTGATCGGCCTAAATTACTCTAACCAACTGGGAAACAGCAATGAAAAATTTGTTGAGTCCACGCAGATTGAAACCCATGACCTTCAGTTTCTAAAGCACACGCCCATTTAGGCAGTTGTTACCCACCCTCACGGGGGCAATAATAGGAAATAAAGATGGAAAATTATACCGGTTTGTGGAGCACAAATAAATGTTATTGTCGAATACGAAGCGGAAAGTTGCCTGGTCGTGTATTGTCACATCCTGCATTGCATGCAAAAGAGAAGATAGTTTTTAATGTCAGACGAGATAATCTAGGTGCAGACAGTTTAATAACAACGATTCAGGGGCGCACACACTATTTACAAAGGGATTGTTTCGCTTAGAATTAGATGGTGTATAGAAGAAGTGATGTGAAACTGTGGTCATAAATTTAATATACACACAGCTATTAACAAGGTCAAAGTCGTGTTATTAATTTTTTCAGTATAGTCTTTTCTCGTCGTCGTTTCAGCCTGTCAAAGCCCACTGCTGAGCTAGGCCTCCCCATAAGTCGCCAGAGGTACGATCCTGTGCCACCGCATCCATCGACCTCCTGCACATTTGCACAGGTCGTCACTCCATCTGGTGGGGTCGTCCGACACTGCGATGACCAGCATGAGGCTGCCACTCGAGAACCTTTCTTCCCAACGGTTATCGGTTCTCCGAGCTAAGCCGGCCCATTGCCACTTCAACTGCTAATTTTGCGGGCTATGTCGGTTACCATTGTTCTTCTGCGGATGGCCGTTGCGCACTTTATCACGCAGAGAAATACCGAGGCATAGCCCGCTCCATAGCTCGCTGAGTGACTTGGAGCTTCATACGGCCTGGCAGTGAAGGACCATGTCCAGTGCCATAGGTCATCACTGGCAACACACATTGGTCAAAGACCTTAGTCTTTAGGCATTGAGGAATATTGACGAGAGGATATGTCGTAGCTCCTACGCCGCCCATCCGAGCTGGATTCTTCGATGGACCCTCGGCATCGAAGTTGACTTACCTAATCGGACCACTTGTCCCAGGTAAATGTATCGTCAACACTGAGCACAGCACTCCCAACAACCACCGGCATAGGCATGACATGACTGTTGTACAACTCTGTCTTGTCCATGTTCATCCTAAGGCCCACGTGTTGAGAGACACTGTTGAGGTCATTGAGCATAGCATTTAGGTCCTCCAGCGACTCGCCATGATGACTTATATCGTCGGCAAATCTAAGGTGGGTAATACACTCGCGCTGATGCTATGCCTCGTCCTTTCCAATTCATAAATTTGAAGGCGTCTTCCAAAGCATCGGTGAAGAGTTTCGGGAAATAACATCACCCTGTCTTACACCCTCGCAATTGATAGGCTTCAGCGTCCGATTGTACTGACGGACATCGTGGTTTGCTGTACAAACACCAGAATCTCGATATACCGACGTCAATTTGCAACGCTGAAGGGCTCGCAGCACAGCCCAATCTCGAAGAATCAAAGGCTTTCTCATAGTCCACAAACGCTAGATAAAGGCAAGATTATACCTCGGTCTTCTGATAATCTGCGCAGCGTAAATATGTGGTCTATGGTACAAAGCCTTTTCGAAACCAGCTTGTCTGGTGGCTGGAAGTCACCAGCCGAAGCGAGACGATTAAGATGACTTCGAGAATAGGACATAAACGCGGCTCAGAAGGGAAATTTGGTCTGTAGTTCTTCAAGAGGCTTTTATCACCTTTCTTGAAGAACAGTACCACCAAACTTCTGCTCCACGCTTCTGGCGTAATACATCCTGTAGGACGAAATAAAGAGCCTCTGAAGGACTACAAGATTCGGTTCTCCACCCGCTTTCAGAAGCTTCTGCTGTACATCCGTCTCACCCAGTGTGCTTTGCTGTTCTTAAGCTTTTTCGAGAGCCATCTGTATCTCGCCTCAGACTGACTTCGGATATTTTCGAGTTGCTGCGGTATGCTTTTGCCTTCTTGGGTCGTCACTGCTTCAGTAAGCGGTTCCGACGACGATGTACAGCTGTCCATAGAATCTCCTCGATCTCACTCAAAACTTGGTCTACCGGAGATGAACCCACCATCGGTCTTCAACTTAGTTAGCTGGTTTCGCTACAGGACAGATCTCTGGCGAAGACTTTAGAACCTTTGGTCTGTTCAATCGCCCTCTTAATACGACATGTATTAAAGATGCGCAAGCTGCCGCACACTGGAGTCTGCTCTACGGCCGGCCAAATTTGGAAGAAAC
>JAGSMT010000167.1:600000-818241 GCA_029286875.1 Lamproptera curius | reverse complement strand
CTCCTTTTAAAAACTAAAGGAAAACAGTTGGACAATTGCTGAGGGAAAGGGACGATAACGAACATGAAACTTTAAATTATTAACAAAAATCAAAACTAAAACAAAATTATCTCAGTTAAAATATAAATTATTTAAACACAAGAACAAAATAATAATTTCAAAAGTATGTTGATGGTTTGCCAGTGTAGGGTGAATATGAGGGGCTCTCCCTCCCTCTAAACTAGTCTGAATTATTGGGCTCATAAAACAATTGTTAGAACAGTAGAACTTGGACCAGTCAAACCCAAAACCTTTATATGAATTGTTGAAAACAGATATGGTATCCCCAAACAAATTTAAATAATTAGCACAATAGATTTGTGGTGATGACCGCCCTGGTCAGTAATCAAAAAATAAACAAAAGAAATTTAAAAATTAATAAACAAAAAGACAGAAAAATTGTTGAAAGGCATAGTATTTGTAAAACTAAAAATATTAAAGATAGGAATAAACTAAAAGCAAAATTAAATGTATGTAAATGAGGCTAAATAACTCATTTGTCTCCGGGCTGTGTCATTCACTGCAGGCTGAGTTGTCACTATTAATCCTTAAACTAACAAAAAATATGAGGCATCCAAAAGAAATATCGAACACTTTCGGCTATGGACAATGATTTATGTAAAAATAACTCAACCTTTTGACTCCTTGACCAGAAATTGTTTTACTTGTCAAAGCATACAGGTTCATTCAGAACTGGAATGTGATTCTAAGCTATTCTCAAGTGGGTCCTCACGTATTCTGATAATAGTAAAAAAAAATATTTCTTCCTAATTATTTAAAATATCAACGATGAACTGGGAAGAATTGGCATTAATTCTAGATAAGTTGGGGAAATCGTATCTAATTTTGTATGCCCGGGGAACCTCTTACATATTATGAAAAAATATTGACTGATACTCTTAACACTTCTTGATTATCTTGATTGGGAGTGGGAAATTTAATAAAACCCTTTTCAAAATTTCATGAACAACAATAAACTAGTGTAAAAAATAATTTTGTTCCATTTCCTCTTAAGGGTTGCCGGGAAAACCAACATAGATATAAGTTAAAAACTTTTTGTATATGTTTCAATAAATTTTAAACATTTAACCCCAAATATCATAACAAAATTGATATTAGACAAAATAATATAATTAATTGTAACAATTTTCATTTGACATATGGTGGTTGCACCTTAAATTTTTTAAAAAATTTTGTATGCTATATTATTGTATTTTAAATAATTCAAAAATGTTTGGCTAACTTGACTCCTGCCTATTGAACAGGAACAAATTATGACATCTTAATTTGGAATCCGTTCCAACAATAATTTTAAATTAAATATTGAGACAACGGGGAAAATCTTTCATATAAACAAAATTTTTATTATCAAAACAATAATTTATTAAAAATAAATTTTTTCTAATAAGCACACAGTGTATGAAGGTACTCAAAATATTCAGGGAATAGCCAGTAAAAGAACTTAAATTGAATTTCTTGAATAGTTTAAAATTATATATTATTATAATAGACTGGCTACAAGAATATATTAATGTTAAATCTTGGATGTCCCAAGGTTTACCTTTCAGTAGAGAAAAAACCGTTCTTTAATGATTATTAATATCTTTAAAATTTAAAATCGTAAAGTATTGTGACCTCCCTGGAACGGACTATTGAGATAGCCTGTGCAGGCGGCCCATTTGTTGTATGGCAGACCTCCCACACGTTATGAACCGAAGTTGTTCTAAAAAATTAGTAAACTTCAATCTAATAAGTATATTATAATTTGTGGTGACTTTAACCATTAATTTATTAGATAATTGCAACACCATTAGATTCAGATCATTGTTAAGTTCATATAACTTTAATTTTTTATTGAACCAACAAAATTACTGAGACTTCTCAACATGTATAGATAATATATATACTAATTGTCAACCATTAAATAAGTCAATTATTAAAATGTTAACTTCGACCATTTGGTCAATTTGCCTCCTTTCAAATAGATAAAATGATATATAAAAAAGTTCGCAAGAAACAAAGAATGTTTTTCTATGTATAAAAAGCGTATTAGAAGTTCAAAGTAATATATTGCAAAAAAGTTATTATTTACATTATGTGAAAATCCCATTACTTTTAGCTCATTATTCCTTTAATAAGAAAGAATTTAATACTATATTTACTTCTAAAACGGTTAAATCTAAAGGTTCTGCAGTGTTTAGTAGGGGCACAGTCGGAATCCCTAAAAGCAGGCGGAGATTATAGGCTTTATAGTCCAAGAACATATAACCATAACAATAACTTGTTGCACATGTTAGCGCCTATTCAAAATATTTAAAAAGTGTGTTATCTGGCTAAATGTTTATACTTTAAAATAAAATTAAAAATTCATCAGATAAAGTGAAAATGACTTGGAATATTATTAATGCAAACCGGAAGGAGCCGCAAGGAGCAGCTCTAAAATAACTTTAATGTTGATAACCATACAATTGAGCACATAGATGTTGCTACCTATTTCGAGTTTTTTCGGACATTCCGGTTTCGACTACCAAGTCCTTTTGTCTTCTCAACAGTTGCCGAATCACTATTAAAGATAATGTTATTGAATGTACAAAATGTTTAATTTTACTGATGTATGCTTAGAGGACATTATAAGTGCATGTAGACAATAGATATTAAAACCACAGACCTTTGGGAATCTCTGTTAGGTATAAATTCGATTATTGATGTAATATCACCTCATCTAGCAACAATATTTAATGTAAGCATCCAGAGGCGAGTTTCTGACCTAATGAAGCACAGTAGAGTTATACCGGTTTTAAAGCGAGAGTTGTAATATGGACCCAAACAATTTTAGACCTATATCTATTTTGCCTACTTTTAGTAAAATATTTGAAAAACTATTATTAAACCAATTAATGAAACATTTTAACAGTAACTGTCTCATTAACAACAAACAGTACGGCTTCACTGGGGTCGCTCACGATTGATGCTGGCGTTATGCTCATTAAGAGCATCTTTGAGGCTTAGGAGCGTCTTGGGATGCCTTGAGGCATTTTGCGATCTCAAAAAGCTTTTGATTGCGTACAGCATGAAACTCTGGTCGAAGTACGTCACTATGAGTTATGAAACGCCGCACTCAATCTTCTGTCTTCGTACTTGAGCCACCGTACTCAGAGGGTTGACGTGAATAGTAAAAAGATCTCCCGGGGCCCCGGTAAATATGGGTGTCCCACAGAGGTCTATTCTTGGGCCTTTTCTCTTTCTCATCTATATAAATGATTTTACCATATGTTATTAATAAAAACGACGAGATAGTATTATTTACTGATGATACTTCCTTAATTTTTAAAGTTAAACGACACACATCAATAAATGACGATGTAAATAATACTCTCTCTAGAGTTGCGCACTGGTTTAGTGTCAATAATTTGCTACTGAACCAGAAGAGAGACAAAATATGATTAAATTTATGACTCCAAATGTAAGACCGAGTAAATGTGAGTGTTTATAGATGAGGAAGAGATAGACGTTGTTGAGTCAACCGTGTTTCTGGGAATAACAATAGAATACCAGATTGCAGTGGGCCCTCATGTTAATAGACTATCGAATAAACTCAGCTCTGCAGTATATGCTGTCAAGAAAATCAGACAATTAACTGACGTGGAGACGGCCCGGTTAGTATACTTTAGCTATTTCCACAGTGTAATGTCTTGATGGCATTCTACTGGGGAAGTGCAGCGGATACTAATACGATCTTTGTCCTCCAAAAACGAGCTATTCGAGCGGTTTATAACCTGGGCTCCAAGGAATCCCTGAGAAAATTGTTCAGAGATTAAAATACTAACCGTTACTTCTCAATACATTTTTCGAAAACCTAATGTATGTAAAAAAATAGAAATGATTTTTCTTAGACATTGTGATGCACATAACATAAATACTAGAAACAAACATAATTTAATTCTTCCAGCAACTAGACTGCGAAGAATAAGTAAATCTTTATGGGACAATGTATGCGCTTTTACAACAAAATCCCGTAAACGTTCAGAATTTAACTGTTAATAAATTTAAAAAGTAGTAAAGGAACGTTTATGTGTTAAATGTTATTATGACATAAATGAATTTATAAATGATAACACAGCCTGAGTAATGGAATACTCGCTCCAGGCTTTTTCAAGTATAATATACGTATGATAGTACTGTATGTAGCTCATAGAAAATTTATATGTATATATTTGATTATTTTAAAAGAGGACAAAATAGGCCCTTGAGTTTCTTTCGGTTCTTTTCAGGTCGGAGGCGTCCTATTCGGAACAGGTGGTAGCGTCCTTGACAATCAATAAGCGAGTGTTACACTTCTATATTGAATAAAGATATTTGAATTTGAATTTGAATTTGAATATTTATAGTAAATTAAAACGTTTTTAATTTTTCACACCATACATCAACTTATTGTTTTAAGTGGTAAAAAATACGTAACGTAAATTGGTAAATTAATCCTAAATAAAAAAGAATATGCCAAAAAAGGGCAACTGGTTGTCAAATGTTTTTAAAAGAAATTTTGAATAACCCTTTTAAATTTTAAACCATTAAAATAAAATTATAAATCTGGTTTATAAAAGAAACAAAAAGCGCAAAAATTTTATTTTTTAACTTTCCTTAAAACAAAAAGTTTTAAGTTGATTCCAAAATAACATTTTCCGGAGTTCTTTTCAATTTTATTAATTCTTTTTTAAAAAATTTCCCGAGATCAGGAAAAAAATTATTTTATGTAAAATTAATTTTAAAAAAATTCTTTTAAAAATTCTTCCATTTAGTTTTAATTAAAATCGGTAAACGTAGGTTAATTTAATAAAAAAAAATAAAAAGAAAATCTCTTAAAGGGGTAAATTTAAACTGAAACTGGTGATTTAATTTTAAACCTAATAAAAATTATAACGGTTTTAACATTGATAAAGAACCCAATAAACTTCTTCAATACCGTTTTTTTTACCTATTTTAAACGAATTTCAAAATTTTGGTTTTGGGGCTTTTTTAATTATTACCTATTTTTCAACAAACAGTCCTGGTCCAGTCTTTTAAACCACCAGCCTTTAGGGCTTAAAACGTAAAATAAATAAATAAAAAGAAAATTTTTTCTTAATTTTTAATTTTTACCGTTTTTAAAAATTAACAAAACTTGCAAACCTAAATTAAAATTTTACATAGTTTTTCTTTGGTTACATTATATTATAAGTTAATCATAATCTTTATTAGATTATTTTTTAAAACCAACTGCAAAAGATTAATAATGGAAAAGTTACCGGAAAACAGATCCTCCATTCCTTACTCTCTTTACCTTTTACATATACAAATTTAAGGTTGGGAATAGCCCGTTTACCTAATTAAACAACATAAAAAATTGTGCCCCAATTCGAGCCCAACCTTTTTCTAAAGCTTATACCCACAAATAAAAGGCATTTACAAATTTTAAATAATCCTTTATCATATATTATTAAATTAAAAGTCATTGTTTTCTTTTTGGTTAGGTAAATTCAGCACGATAAATGATTAATCTTTTTAATGACTTTTGCTTGTAAAAATTAAACGCACACTGACCACTTTTATTCCTTAAGGGACATTATTTTTCATAAACAACATTAAAGGGCTTGTTATAAATTAAAAAACTTTGAATTTGTAGTAAAATAAATTTCAATCTTAAAATTTTTTGTTAAGATTTTTGAAACATACATTAAAATATATTTTAACTTAAAAAATAAACTATTTTTATTTCCCCAGGTAAATCATTGCGTAACAACTTGAAGCTTTTTTGATTTCCTTGAAAATTAAACGCACACACCTTTTTTATTAATAATTTTAAATGTTCGGATATTTTAAGGGTGTATTTTTAAAAAAAGTATTCCTTTTTCTTACAAATTTTCTTTCCCTGGGCTTTTTTTTGAAAAAACAATTTTACAAAAATTAAATATTTTTAAATTAAATTGACAATTGTAACCATTTTGTAATTTTTGGTAAACCATTAAAAAAGGAAATAAAATGTTTCTTTTGAATTTTTAATTTTTATTTAACGAAACCCCTGTCGCCTTTTTTGGTATTTTTTTTTATGGTCAAATTTTAATACCAGTTCTCAAGAAAAAAATATTGGTTTTTTTGAAAAATGTAAAAACATTTTTTAATTTTTAAAATTTTTCCTTTTGGAAAGACCAAATTATTTTCTGATGTATTTAAATAAAATTTGTCCCCCCTTTTTCAACATTCTTTTAATAATAAAATAAAGTGCCCAAAATTCAATAATAATCCATTGAAAAATTAAATGGAGTTTTAAAACATAAAAGGATATCGTTCTTTTAAATCAAATTTAAAACTGGTGTTAAAAATTGGGTGGGCTACAAACCAACACAAAAACCCAAGGCTGCCCAAGCTCCTTTAAAACTTTTAATAAAAGTAAAATTAATTCATTCTTAAAATTTTAAAGTAGTTTCAAAATTTTTTCATTTAAACTGTGTAAAATTATAACAACCAAAATAATGCAGGGTCCGGCAGCTTCCCTTTTCCTTTGGATTAAAAATTATCATACCTTGCCAATTAAATTGGTTTAAGTAAATTTTTTTTATATTTAAAATGCTATGGTACTAAACCTTAAATTAAACTTTATTTGTTTTCAAATAACAAGTTTTTTATTAATAGGAATACAATTGCATTTTTATAAAATGCCTGGTTATTAATTTTTTGGGGTTAATCCTTTAATTATGACTAATTATTTCCTTTTAAATAAAAATTTTTTTTTTTAAAACATGGAATTTTGCTATTTCGAAATGTAAAATATTTTAATTTTTTTCAATTTAATTTATAAATCTTTTAAATAAAATTATTTAAATTTTGGTAATTTCTCTGTTTTAGGGTTTGCAGCCTTCTCAATTGGGTTATTAAATTTTCAAATAAGGGTTTCTTATTGTTTAAATTATTAAAAAATTTTTTAAATTTAATTTCCGTATCAAGCCCATATCCCTAAAAATTAAAAAAATTCTTAAATTTTAAAAATTCTAATTCATTGAATTTAAAATAAAAGATTTAGTAATAAATGAAACAAAGATAAATATCATTTTACTGTGAAAGCAATAACTGACACAACAAAATGTTAATTCCTTCGTCTTTGATTTGAACAGATAAGATAAACGTTAATTTAATTGGAATAATTAAAAAGGGATTGTTGTCTGTTTAAATTTTATTAAAATTAATTTTTTATTGACTAGACATATTTAAAAAAAAAAAAAAAATTGTTTATTCCTAGTGTGGGTTCCCATTTTTCATTTAAAAGATATTTGATCGTACATAGAAAATAGGTATGGATAACGATTTTATGATTAACTTGATATTTTTTTTTGTTATTGACAATTTTTATATTCGTAAGTCTCAAGAAACCAAATCTGTCCTAAATCCAAAAACAGTTAAACAGCCTAGTTTCATTAATAAATTTTTCATGAACTTGAGATGGTTGGCTTTTAATTTTCCCTTAATAATTTTCCCCATTAGATCAATAAAGCTTTATCCCATAATTTGAAAATAACGGATAATCGACAACACGTTTTATAAAATTGCGTTTCCTTTTTAGACTCTTAAGGGTCATTGAATTTAAAAAATTTTTTGAAACCTAAATTTTAATTTCACGCTTCTAGCATTTTACTTTCTTAGTAATTAAAATGTTAACTTTGGAAATGGAATCGGCGAAAAGCTCAGGGGACTGTTTTTCATCTTTTACATTTCCCGTCGTCTCTCGTTTCAGCCTGTCGGCCACTGTTGAGCATGGCCCCCCATAAGTCCCAAAGGGTCCTGTACCTGCATCCACCACCTCCGACATTGCAAGGTCATCACTCCATCTGGTGGGGGTCCCAATACGAAATATGCCATCAGGGCCTTTCTTCCCAACGGTTATCGGTTCTCCGAGCTGGGGGCCCCTTTCCCCACGCAATTTTGCGGGCTTGGGGTTTACATGGTTCTTCTGCGGATGGCGTTCGCCTTTATCCGAAATACCGACATAGCCCGCTCCGCCTTTCGCTGATTACGACCCCTCATACGGGGCGTGAAGGAATTCCCAGGAGGTCATCATGGCAACACACATTGGTCAAAGATCTTAGTCTTTGGCATTGGGATATTGGAGAGGATTGTCACACCCCGGCTGCCCATCCGAGCTGGATTCCCGGTGGACCTGGCATCAAGTTGGACTTACCTAATCGGACACTTGTCCCAGGTAAATATATTTCGTCAACAACCCGAGCACAGATCCCAACAAACCAGGCATAGGCATGACATGACCGTTAGACAAATTTGTCTTGTCCAGTTCATCCTAAGGCCCATTTGAAGAACCCTGTTGAGGTATTGAGCTTTAGGTCCTCTAACGACTCCGCCGATGTATATCTCAAATCTAATGGGAAAAACACTCCCTTGATGCTTATACCTCGTCCTTTCAATTCATAAGGGAAAGGCGCTTCAATGCAGCGTGAAGAGTTTCGGGGATATAACATCACCCGTCTTACACCTCTTGCAATTGGATAGGCTTCGTGCACTATTGTACTCGGAGGACATCAATTTGTGTATAAACACCTCAGAACCTCATTAGACGCAATTTGGCCGCTGAAGGGCCCACTACCCAACGACAGAATCAAAGGTTTCTCAAGTCCCACAAACGCCAAGCATAAAAGGCAGTTATCTCCCGGTCTTCTGTAAATCTGGCGTAAATATTGGTCTATGGTACTAAAAGCCCAAATCCAACTTGTTCGGGTGGCTGGAAGTCTTAGCTGGAACAGACGATTCAAGATGACTCTCGAACAGGACAAACGCGGCTCAGAAGGAATCGTTTAGTTTTCGAGGCTATTATCACCTTTCAAGAACAGCACCCCAAAAACTTCTGCTCCACGCTTCCTAATACCTCCCGGGACAAATTAAAGAACCTCTGAAACTACAAGTATCGGTTCTTCCCGCTTTTCCAAACTCTCTGTAATTCCGTCCCACCAGGTGCTTTGCCGTTCTTAACTTCAGGAAAATCTATCCGCCAGACTGACTTCGGGATATTTTCGGAATGGCTGGGATGTTTTGTTTTGTCCACCCTTGGTAAGCGGTTCCGACGACGATGGTTAGCTTCCATAGAATCTCCCGATCTCACAAAAACCGGTCCCGAGATGACGGCCCCCTTCGGTCTTCAACAGTTGTGTTTGCCCAACAGACAGATCTCCGGGCTTTAGACTTGTTCCGTTCAACGCCTTTTTAATTCGACGTTTATTAAAGTGCCGCATACCTTAAATCTGTTATTCAGCTGCCGGTAACTGTCAGAAAAGCCCAAACCGCACTTCCGTCGCCAAAGGTTAAGAGTGGATCAAGGGGATCTAAGTTGGGTGCCTTTAGAACCTGTACCCCAATCAGACAGTTTCCATTAGCGTTAATTTTCCACAGTGCCAAGTGTCAGGCATTGGAAGGATTATTAAGCTCGGCAAAGTTTCGGCATTTGGGATATGGGATTTCCATTTTGAATTTTTTAATGTTTCAAACAGTCACTAATATTATTTATTTTTAGGTTTTTATATAATTGAGTACATTTATACAACATTTTTGATTTTTTTAAAGAAATAAGTAAAATAAAACCTTTTACTTTTGTTTCATATTAAGTTTTTCAAAAAACACAACCATTTTTTCTTGATGTATTTAAATGTGCACAATTTCTATGAAGATAATCATTTAAAAAGTTTTTTAATAATGCAAATGTTTATGAATAAATGTAAATTTTACCAAACCATTTCTTAATCAACCAAACAAGTCAAATAAGAAAAACTAGTCTAGTCTAATCACTAACTATAATAATATTATGGATAAAAAAATGTAATCTGCACTGGATAGAATGCTATCGACAGCTTGATTTTTATACCCCCACAAATGATAAAAATGCATCCAATACCTTTGTTTAAAATAATAATGATTGCAGGTATTTTTCTTTTGGATTTTTTTTTTTCTTTTAAAAATGTTAACTCCCTATAATTTTTTATATTATTTTTTGAACTTGAATATGGTTTCTTTTGTATACGAAACAATTTACGATTTAGGACATTTTTGACAAATAATTCCAACAAGGCATTGTGGTATAAAGGCACTTTTTAAACAATTTACCCTGGTGAATGACATTTATTATTTCTTATGAAGTTATAAACCACCTAGTCAAGTAAAAAAACCTTATTATTTTTATTATTATTTTTCATTGAAGAAGTACTACTTTAACCGAACGAAATTGACCTAATTTCGAATTATAAAGGGAGAGAAAGGACCTGCAAAAATTAAACCTGGCTTCTTTCATCGGTTCCGGATAATTTTAAAAAAAAGGTATGTTTAAAAACCGGTCACCATAAATTTTATCCCTGAATTTTTATTTACCTAAGAAATTTCCCTTTTAGAAACAAACGGGGAAAAACAAAAATTCGTGGGTGGGGGCCTTTTTTTTAGTTTTTTACCCATACTGTAAATAAAGTTTCGAAGGGCTCCTACCCGGACCAGGTGCCGGCTTAATTCAGTTCAAATGGTAAAATTTTGTCAAAATATAAGGGCTATGCTCGGGTATCTCTGAAGGCCCATCAAAATGGTGATCCTCAAACCAAAACACTGAAAACCCGGATTAAAGGCTAGTGGGGTCCCTCATATAACCCAGAAACCGACCCTGGGCTTTATGGGCGGGTGGGAAAAAACGATTCGCCCTGCGGAGTAAATTACAATTCCCCAAATGGCCTTGGGCTGGATGAGAATAAAAATGGAAAATTGGCGGGCGTTGGGGGCCAGACAGGGACCGTGAATGGGTTCAAATTAAAAGTTTATATTTAAAAAAACAATTAAATAGTAAACCAAATTTTGGTTGCAAAAAATTTCAAAAATTAATTTCCTTTTAGGTTTTCGTTACTAAGGAAGGGATTCAAAGATTGCCTTAAATTTACTTGTTAAGTAAATAAAACAATAAGTTTATCGAAATCAATTTATATACAAATAAACCAAATTTTTCTTTAAATGACTATCAATTATTAACAAAGTGTTGCGGTTCAGTTTTCTAATATTAAAAATTAATTAATTAAACTTGAACTTTAATAATTGTTGATAAAAAAAATTTAAACAAGACAAAGGAAAATTCGTTTTTACGAAATTTTCAAAAATATTAAAAACCGACGCTCATTGGGGATTTCTTTATTGTAGTCAATGAAAAATTGTATCACAATTTTAAAAGCTATTTGCTGGATCAAAAGTTTTTTATTAGGCCTCCTAAATACTTATAAGGGCCTTTGGAATATCAACTATTTAGGGCCCAATTCTTTTAACAAAAACGATTCTTTTCCTTGTACGCTAAAGGTTTGGGGTTTAAATCAAAGCAATGGGTCCAATTTTTTTTCCTTATTTTCCCCCGGTAAATAATCACTATATATATAAAAAAGGGTTAATTAAAATTTTGACCAAGAAAAAGGCACCCCGTGGGGTTGAAAGGGAATTTTTATTAAAAACCAAAAATATTTTTTATCCCAATTTTAAAAGTTTTGCTGAAAAAAGAAATAACTTCGAAAATTTAATTATAAATTTTTTTTTATGGTTGGCTCAAAAAAAAATCAAAATAAGCTAAAAATTAAATAAAAAAAAAAATCATTTACAAAATCAATAAATATGTTTTATAATTAGATTAAATCTAATATTTGACTAAGTACAAAAAATTTCGTTAAAATATTTTAATCTGTGAAACAATTTGGGTTCATGGGACCTTCGGCAAAAACAATTTAGACCATTTTATTTCATTAATTAAAAAATATTATTAAGGAAAAATTTTAAAGGGAAAAAGAAAATTACGGTTACGGTAACTAATTAATAAAACAGGAAATAATAATGACACAGGTAATTTAGATTTATGCGAAAATTAATTCAGTGGTTTAATTAACAAAAAGAAAAAAAAGGATAAAGGTTTTTCCAAAATTAATTTTCATATTATACCCATTTCATTAAATTTTCAAAAGTATTAATTTTCAATATTTTCAACCATTGCTTTAATTAAACCGGGAAAAGGTTTGTTTTTTTGGTTTTTTTCGAAACCTGCGGGGCCGCCTGAAACAATTTTTTGTTTTTTTTTCCCTTTTGTAAAAAATGGTTTTTTTTAAAATTACCCGTTTTTGCCCCTTAAAATTTCACCCAAAAAAAATAAAAAGAAATTTCCGGGTTTTTGTCGGGGTGGTTTTAAAAGGGTTGCATGAAATGTCAAAATTGTTTTTTCAAAAAATTACTTTGAAAAAAACTTTTTAAAAATCCCTAATCCCATTTGAATTAAGTTTTAAAGCCTTTGGGGGTTTGTTTTGCGTTTCCAAAGATTGGGCCCCAAAAAAGTCGTTTTTTATGTTAAAAACAAGGGTTTATTTCCAGGGTAAAAATCTTTTGGGGTTAAATTTAAAATTTTTGCAACAAAGGGATGATCGCCTTTTAAAAAAATTAATAAACGGGTTAAAACCGAAAATGGAAAGGTGAATAAACAAATCAATAATAATTTGCATTGAATTAAATATTTTAAATCCACAGATAAAAGTTTTCCGGAAACCTTTACTCATTTTAAAGTAAACATTTTAATAATTAAATTCAAAAAATAATAATAAAATCTAATTATATTTCAAATAAAATCAAATAGATAAACATTATAGATCTTTTCAAATTCAATAATTATTTTATAGGTTTTTGACTTCCCAAAAAGAAGGAGGTACTTAATTCGGAAGGGAATCTTTTTTTATGTTGTCCGTTGGACTGCCCTGCGGCAAGCCTTTAATTTTGATATTTTTTTAATTGGTAGTGCTGTCATTGGACCCCTTTCAAATTTATAATTCAAGTAAATAAAGGGCATTTCATGGAAGAGTGGTGATAGATCCCTTTTTATAGGGGGACTGCCAGGTGGCCCCGCACTAAGCGGGTTGTGCTAATTTGTTATTGAAGAGGACCTGGCGCATCTGGGAATCAGACGAACATTTTGACTCCGGAGGGGCGCGTAAGTGATATCAGAGGCGTGGTGATTTACGTTTGCCCGATGCTCGTTTGTTTCGTTGATAAAAAAAAAGGATTTGTTATCCGTTCTTTGCGAAAAAAACATTTCCTTTGTTTGAAATAGGTTATTATTTTTATAAAATTTTTGTTTTCTTCTTAAAACTAAAAATAATAAAATATGATTTCTTAAAACTGATTTTTTATAAATTTGAGGTTGAGAAATAATGGTCTATAATTAATTTGTGGGTTGTTGCTGATGGATAATTAGTAAGCAAAATGGATTTTGCTTTTCAAACCAATTTGGAGTTGTAAAACAAAATCCAAATGCCTTAAGGACTTTATTTTTAATAAACCCAATACCTTCTTTTTTACGTCCGAAGTCAAAAACAATTAACTTTTTGTTTGTGGTATCCATTTCAATCCTCTACTGAAAATCTGTGGTTAACTAATTAGACTAAGCCGACCTTATTATAACTTGGAAAAAAGCTAAGGAAAAAAAGAAAGATGTTAATTCCCCTCGGTAATTTTGGAATAATAGAAATATATAATGAATAATAATAGAATTCAATTATAGAAACCAATAATTAAGTTAAATTAATCAGTTTAGAAATTTCAACTTTTATATATCTTTTAATGTTTTCCTGAAATTTTTCCAAAACTCCCTAAGGCCTATTTGGGAAATAGAGGTAATTGGTTAACAAGCACAATTAAAAGTTTCCCCCCGACCTCATTTAATCCCTTAGGTCGTTAACCCGTGTTTTAACGCAAATTGTCGAATTCACTCAACCATATAAGTGACTAAAATTTTTTCCCGAACGGTTTCAATAACCAAAAAAATTAAACAAAGTTTCAGTTTATTTATGTTTCTTTTACTTATTACTGAAGGAAAATTTTCAACTTTGTGGAGTAGCTAACTAATTAAAAATATTGAATTGATAATAAGATTAATTGAAATTTTACTACTTCGTATAAATTCATTATGTATTTTAAATTTGGGATATAAATTGAAAAATTAAAAGTTTTAAAAGTCAATTTAAAAACTCTTAAATTACCAATGTAACAAATTTCTTTATTTAGCTTACGTGATTTTTTAAAAAAAATTTTATTTAAAAAATGCAGGAGATAATAACTTTGATAAATGGAGTCAGAATATTATTTCCAATGCGGGTACTCAGAGTAAAGAAGTCTTGATATAGACATTTTGTCCTACTGAGATCTTGTAAAGAAGTCGGGTCTGAAATATTGTAAAAGGACAGATTTCTCTCTCAGAACTCTCCTCATTTGTGATATGTGTTGTGCATCTGTGATATTGTCACTTCATCGAGTAGGTTAAGGCGGTGTTACGCATCCACTCGTCCGTACGAGACGTCTGGTGGCTGATGTCGAGGTCACGTGACCGATTAAATATTTATTTAAGTAGAAGAAATGTTCAGTTGTTTTCACCATTTGTACTTTATGGACTGTCTTTGAGATTACTAAAAATGGGTGATATTTTAAAATATTTTTTTTTCAATAACCAACTATGACTTTCGTCGGTCATAGTAATCTATGACCTAATTATGACCGACGAAAGTCATAACTGGCAACATTTTTTAATATACTAACGTATACTAAACAATTGTGGTCTACCCACAGGACATATAGCTTGCGGGGCAGTTAAACTAATAAAATAAGATTCTTAAGATAGGTTCCCAAACCATTTAGTACCGATACCTCATTTTGTAAATAAATATTGTTAAAAAGAGGTCAGAAGTTGTATCTAGCATTTTTATAATATTATTTTCCGAGTATTTAAGTTACATATAACGTTTCACAGTGAAACTTACCCTTTTATTATAACAATACCGATACATACTCGTTTGTTGATGTTAACCGTGTTGTGTCATTCGTTTAGAACGGATTTCGGCACGTATTGAATCAAACTATATTCTTCTATTATTGCATATAAAATAGGGATAATTTAGTTTATGCAATAAAATAACACTTCTAAAGCTTTATTTCCAACAATTTTATAGGCACCGACACACATTTCCCTTAACACTCTCAGATACGTACGAAGTAAAAACGCTCCAGTTTGTAATAAAATAATTATCGAACCACAGCTGCAAACACGTTTCTTTATTAAATCGTATTACGTGGATTTGGAAGAATTCCCTTAACAGCGTACAGGAATATTATGAGATAAAACCCATTCAGAGCAAATTTTTCTTATCTGAGTATAATATTTATACTGTTTTGTTTAAAATAGCAGTTATTTTTAAAATAAATTTTTGTTATATTATCTATATTATCTTTTAACAAGTCGTCCTTGCATAAGTAAAATTTTAAAAGATTTTATTCCAAAAAAAAAAGATAAGCTAAGCTCTTTCACCCATTTATTACTATTGCAACTAAATGTACTATTTAAGTTAGTATAATGTTTTTTTAATTTGAATGCGTAACTGTAATACTCGTAACACAATAAAAACAATAATGCATCAATTTTATTTAATTTTAGTTCTAAGGTTGTATCCACCATTGTCTGCATGTTTTAATTTGCAAACCCTTTATAAAAGGCTAAGAACAACGTATGATATATTATTTGCAATCCACCGAGGTGTTAATATGATTATTTCACTTCCCTCAATTTGTTAAAAGACCGCAGTGTAGAGCATTTTGTTTTACTTTTTTTATGGTAATTTTGATACATTATAAATGAGAAAAGTGTTCTCCCCAACCTTCTGGTTTTAATATACATGTGAACAAAAGTGAGATCATGTTTAATTGAGAAATACCTCTTGATACACATTATAGGTTATTTAAAAAACTTTAGATAATATGCAGAGAATATATTATTAAAGACATCTATAATATAATTCACATGGAATATAGGCGGCAGAAATCTATGCGATTAGCGTATTACAATATAAAGAATAATAAATAGAACATTGTTCTAAAAATTTTTAAAAATCTTTTACCGTTTGATAGCTACTTGTAGTATTGGTACAAAGGTAGTAGGTCTCTTTTTTACAAGTTACCTTTTGGGTAAGTACAACCACCATACCTATATCTCCTGCTTATAGGGAGTGTTTCAAAGGTTTGAAGGGCACTGTAGCTTGTAATTACTGAGTAAAAGATACCGAATATCTCACGTCTCAAAGCGGTAACTAGATTTGTTGGTCCTGAAGATGCCTTTTTTATGGGCAGGGCACATAACTCACCATCACATCACACACTTAAAACATCATCAGCCTTTTGTTAGTCCACTGCTGGACATAGGCCTCCCCTAATACACTCCTATCCATTAGGGGGTTTGGACCATATCCCCACCAAAACGGTCCAATGCGGGTTGGTGGGTGGACCGACTTTTTTACATGCCCATCCGACGCATGGATCATCTTACTTTTCAGACAATTGGGTGATCTGACCAAATTTGCCCTAACCAACTAGGAAACAACAATAAAAATTTGTTGCGTCCCCGCAGAATTCGAATCCACGACCTCCGGTTTCTAAAGCACATGCCCATACCACTAGGCTACGGAGGCAGTTACCACTCACCACTCACCATCTGGCCTAACCAATATAAAAAGATACTTAGGGTATATTTATTGCTACATTTGGTTAGAAGATTTCTAAAATCTGTTTTTACCCATGCGAAGCCAGGACGAACCGCTAGATTGTTAAATTTTAAAGTTTAAATACAACTCACTCGAAAACTCGGGGAATTCCCCGAACCTATAATACGTACACCCGACACCACGCGTTGTTAATTTTTTGGACTTTGTCAATTGTCATTCAACGCGACGAACTTTTTATGCTCTTTAATGAACGTTTCCCAAAACTGACGAATTCTAGGCCAAATATGGGGTCAATGATGGGCAGTACCTACCTTTTTGAAAGTGCATATTCAACAATGGAATTTAAGAAATCTAAATATAGGTCTTCATTGACAGATACTTCACTTAAACATGCACTGCGTCTAGTTACTAATAATATTGAGGTTGATGTTGACAAATTAATGAAAAAGTAGATAATGAAATAATGATACTTATTATACTTGTATTTTATTTTTATAAATATTTTGCAGCCCCTTTAATGTATTGAGTCATTTTTGTTGGCCCTGGGTCCCATGTAGATTGGACAGCCCTGCGCTTACAGAATAGTTATATACAATGACTATTGCATACCGATAACACTTTTGACAATGCTACATCTGTATTTATTTTTATTACTGTAAAACATATCATTGAATAAAAACATTTGATTGCACGTGTTGCAAATTCGATATATCGGAGCTCTTTGACCAGAATTAGTTTGTGAGGTTGGTACATAAAACAATTTACAAGTACGGCGAGGCATTGCTCTGCTGGGAACTTGGTAATGAATTTTACTCGTTAAGTCAGAACAATCGTAGTGGTTGTTGCATATGTTATGAAACACGAGTTGATCTGCTAAAATTCTTCTAGATTTCAATGAAAGTAATTTATGCTCCCTTAGTAAAGTACTGTAGGACGGGCGTTTGTTCGTACATATAAAGTGCAATGCTTTTAATGCCTTCTTTTGGATTAGTTCAATCTGTTTATTATATACTATATAAAAAGGATTCCACACCACCGATGCATATTCTAATTGCGAACGAACCAATGTACTATATAATAATTTGTAGGTTTCGAATTTCCTAAAATCTTTGCTTACACGAAGAATAAAACCGAGCATTTGATAGGCCTCATTACATATTTTGTTAAAGTGGTCTTGAATATTAACTTATCGTCAAATACTACGCCGAGGTCTTTAATTTTGGACATTGTTTGAAGTAAACTATAAGTAGCTGTGCTTTTATTCGAGCAACGGGAGAAAGTTAATTGTTTCTACTTATGATATGCAAGTTGAATTTTATTTGTTCTACAATACGCGGTGAAACGGTTTAGATATTCTTGAATAAGACTGCAATCACTAGATGATTTGACGATTTTTTAAATTTTAAGGTCATCGGCAAACATAAGAATTTGACAGTGTAAGTAGTAAAAAGTTAAATTATATCATTTATAAATATAATATATTGCAACGGGCCTAAAGTCGACCCTTGAACCAAACCTGAACCGACGCTTTTTGGGCTAGAAAGGTATCCTTTTATGGTTGTAACTTGAAACCTATTTTCTACGTACGATTTAAACCAGAATGAACAGGAAAAGGAAACCAACGAACAGACAAAAAGGAAAATCTACAATAACACAAAAAAGACTCATCTAGCGAATATGAAGAAGACATACTATTTTTCTATTGCTCTCATATATTTTATAAATCAGCTAGAGGCTGGGTCCAATGTGGAGATTTTAGTTTGGTATTATGTCGCAGTGGTGGTGTAGGTCCATTTCGCCTTGATGCCTGGTTCGTTTTACCTTCACGTGTAGGCAAAATGGACCAAAGCGAGGGTTATGGAAATCATCCAATATCTTTTGTATCTTTAATATGATTTAAGCGTCCTTTAACAATAAGTTAAAATAATAAATGCTCAATCATATACACACAAAAAAAGAAAAATAAAGATATTATTATTTGTTTGACATCAATTTTCCCTTCAGTGGTCCGTACTACCTTCTCTTCCCCTACGATGATGGAAATTTACAGCCGGTAATACTTAGAACGACACCTCGGTACACTCTGAATTGAACTTTATTTTGATCCACTTCCTAAAAGAAAAAGTTCCTTAGTTCAGAGCGTATGTGGTCTAGCGGTACTGGTCCTTGCTTTATAAACCCGAGGATGTGGATTCGAATTGTGCGGCGACATAAATTAGTGTTATCGTTATTTTCTAGTTGGCTAGGACAATTTGGGCTGACCACCCTATTGTCTGAAAAGTAAAATGATCCATGCGTCAGATTGGCATTTAAAAAGTCGGTCCACTAAATAACACATAAGCTTTACTTTAGGGTTGTCGCTCGCTTTAATATGCGGTTCCGACGATGATGTGTGCAGTTGTCCATAGGATCTCGCAGTCTTACTCGAATTTCTGGTCTTCCGGAGATGATAGCCCCACTATCGGCCTTTAACGTAGTCATTGGGCTTTAAGCAATAGACAGATCTCTGGCAAGAATTTAATTCCTTGATTAAGTTCTATTTCCTCTTTAATAAGAAATTAAGTTAAGTAGCGCAAGTACAACCGCATGTACTTGGAGATCTGACTATTAAGCTGCCTGTAATTTGCTAAAAGAAATCTGTAGCCACACCTTCCATTTAGGTCCACCAGAAGGAGCTCTTCATATAGAGTTCTCTCCTCTCCATAAAGTCAACCACACCTGTTGCCCCCTTGGGTTCCATTGTACTTCTCCGAAATCACCCACTCCCTGCTCATTGGCTTTTCTTTGCCTAGTTTTGCGAAAGTCTCCCATCAGCACCATTTATTCAGTTTTGGAGGAATTCATGGCTTATCTTATACATTATTTTCACCTTATCATTAGAGTGTGTCGATGTTGGTGCATATACTTGTATGACCTTCAGCAAATACAATTTCGATATTCTGCTTACCTTTAGTAAGCAACTCTTGACGACACTCTTTCGATTTTAATAATGATGCTAACTTGCGGACAAAAATCCGACATCTCCTTGGGGCAATTGGTCGCCATTTCGGTGGTAAAACTGGTTGCTAGAATTATCGTCCATCCCTATCTTTGGGCTTCGGATAATCCTATCCCACCCCATCGCAGCTTATATACTTCCTTTTCTAACCCAATTGTCGTCTCGTTGGAACTTAATGCGTTATGTTGTCAGGTTTACTAGTCACTGTTGGTAGCTGTATCCCACCCGGGAATTATTAGCACTTACTGCCCTGCTGTTACCATAACCGCTGATGGAAATGTAAAGACTTAATTCTATGCCCTGGTTACATGACAACATTTCCTTAGTTAAACAGTTTTCTTAAACAAACACGGCATAGTGTAACATAAGAAACCGATAAACAATTGCTAATGTGTATGATACCAAAATTCTAAAATAATACTTGTTGACACAAAGCTGCGATAGACAAATGCTTGTTTAAAACGAACGCGATAAACCTCGGCGACAGACACTGACAAAAATCAGACAGTTCCGTAAATAATCGCCGCGGACTTATTTGCGTGTCATAAATTCAGGGCAAATATAACTCTATAGGCAATCGAATCGACTTGCTCTACGTGCCATCGCTCGTTATTTATAATTTATGGAAATGATTCTGAAAAAGGCAATTTCCCTCGTTGAGGGCTTCTCATGCAAATTTATACTGCCCGTTATAGTTATCGTTTTAACAGTGAGCATACTGTTAAACATGATTTTTTTATTCATATTGCCCACAATTTAGTAGAAAATTTATATATGCTGTATTTAATATTGATAAACTGACAATTAGTAACAGCTTAGATATGATGCTGCCATTTTGTATATTTGGTATTGGAATATTTTTTTCTGATGTTCATAGTTTTCCCTAAGTTTTTCTTATGTATTACAATAAGAGTCTTCTAAGATTTTGTAGAAGTGTTTACATTTTAATTTGGATAGATCTTTTGGTAAAATATTCAAGAGAAATCACACATATTTTCTAACGATTGTCAAAAGTTCTCTGTATAACTAGGAATGGGGTTGTACACAGATATCCTACGCATTTTATTTGCTGAAAAATAATATTTCTATTATAGTTATCAGGTATATTAGTAATTCTAATTGAACAAATATTATTATTACTGATGGTGGCAAAAAGAAGCCATTTACTATGCAAGACCGATATTTTTTTCACATATATGTAATAAACGCAAACAATAAATAATTACGAAGAAAAACTACATTCATTCCATAAAGACCGGCATCGACCTTTATGCCGGTCTGTATGGACTCATTGAAACGTAGTTGATTTTTATTCTCAATATGATTCAAAGCTTCGTTAAGAAATCGTTTCATACTTCAGCGGCTTGGATAAATTCGCATGAAAAATGCTTTGGACTGAGCTGTGTCCATCAATATTTTTATAAAATATAACTATCTCGCTAATAAATATTCAAAACCTTCAAAGGTTTTAAATATTTTTTCCATATGAAATATTCGATTTACCTATTAGATTGAATTGCATTTTATACATTTTTTTATTATGATACACGTACCAATCTTTGATAAGCAATTGGCAATAAATGTTATCAAATGATATTTAATGGTGATAGGACCACAACAAAATACAAATAAAGTTTATAAATGTTACTCTTCAAGCAACAAAAAAACCTGAAAGCACCTTTTTTGGAACCTGAAGGTGGGGATAGTTAAACCGCATATGGAGGAAAGTATTGTATTTTTAGCTCTTTTCTTAGTCACCTGTTACGACCCACGCCAGAAAATTGGTAGGCTTAATTCTATGCCGTAGCCACACGGCTTTAACATGAAGGTATAATTTAAATTATTTTGTAGTAAATTCGATTTTATAACTATCATCTAATTATATTCAATAAGTATAAAATTAAGTTAACGTGTGAATTAAGAGTACTTTCTTTAAAATGTCCGACGTTTTAAAAAGCGGTGAATAGCCTTGCTGGCTACGTTCCAGTGCCGTCTAAATAAATCCTGGTAATGTTATTAGAAGAAAAGACTTGGGTTTTGTTCGCAATGAAGTTCTGACAACCATATACTTTAGTCGGTTAACATAACAACAAACATGACAATACGTATGTATATACATATCGATTTAAAAATTAGTTTTATGTGTTGCAACAATTTTCTTAAAGCCGTCATCATTAGTATGGTTTACCTGATACTGATAGTACATTTCTCATATTTTCTTTGATATTCAGCATTTGCTTTACCACAATTAACTTTGCCTTTTAAATAATTGACTTGATTAAGGTCAACACTCATTAGAGCTATTCGGCACCCACTCCGCACCGCTTCGACGCGGCGTCTACTCGTTGTCAACGTGCGGTCCGCTAGTTGACCCGAGTCGTTATTCAGTGCATCGCGCGTGGTTTACTAAAGGATGTCCCTTAATCCACATATTTTTAAGTAGTTCATTCTAGTGTTACGTAATGACAAACTTTAGTAGCAGTAAAAATTCTAGATGAAGAAAAAAGTAGCAATACACACTTGTCGTCTGCGCGTTAGCAACGCGCGGTCCAGAAGAGCACTTATAAAGTAATAATAAATAGGCGAGTGGTCGGTATCGAATCTGCATTTTCATTTATGTCCGCTCATATGACATCTCAGTCGATGAAATTATATAGTAATAGGGTATACCGTCTTTTTTAACAGGCGGCTAGAATATTATAGTGCGTCTCATTTTGGGATTGTTTTACTGTCATTCATATAAAAGTATCGTACAAGACCTACACAAGTTTTGCAACTAGTTTTGGTCATGTTTTAAAGAATTTTTGATAACCCTTTTAAATTTTCTAAGAAAGTTGCATTAATTTTAGCATTGGCATTCATTACGGATTCATTGGTATTCATAAAGAACGCAGAGAGCTTTCAGGTACCTTGGGTTTAATGTGATCTACAAACCGGAATGTTGTATGTATGTTGACTTTAATACCCCGCACATTTCGCGGAAATATTCTTAAAACTACAACACGTAATTAATTACTCTCTGCATTTGTGAGATCGAATGTAGAAGCAGAAATAATGCAGCTGCAAAGTGAAAATAATACAGAATATTTATAGTAAATTGAAATGTTTTTTAATTTTTCACACCATACATCCAACTTATTTTTTTAAGTGGTAAAAATACGTAACGTAAATTAGTAAATGAATCCCAAAATAAAAAAAACAATATGCCAAAAAAGGAGGCTGGAATGGTGGCAAAAAATTATTTTTGACGAGCCTTTTTTTTATGGTTTACACACATATAAATTACAAAATGGTTGTAAATTATAAATCTGGTCTATATATATATAAGGATTATTCCATTTCAAATCAACCAATAGTTGGAGTTGACCCCTTTTGATTTGGGCGAATTTTGGTCAGATGTGTCCTCTCATCATGTAACGAATCTCGCCCAGGAAAACAAAATTTTTATTCAAAAGTTATCCAATTTTGAAAATTTTACCAATTTTCCTGTTTCTTAAACTTATTCTTCAAATATCTCGAAAACTATTACAATTACTCTAATTATCTGAGCTAGGTTTTAAAGAAGATATAAAAGTATAAAAAAAACTTTCAAAATTCGCTTTTTGGGAAAATTTCAAAATTTCCAAAATTGCAAAAGTTGATGACGGCCATCAAATTTTTCGTTAAAATTTTTGTCTACAGTACCTTTAGTTGATTTTAAAAGATCTTGAAATTTTTGAGTAGGTGTTTTTATTGTTCAAAAGATATAAATTTTTGAATTTTAGAAAAAATAACATTTTCTTTCTTTGGCATTGACTGAATAAAACAATGATAAATTCACTTGTAATTTTTAATTGTAAGGCTTAAAAATTTATTTTAATGCAAAAGAGTCAATAAAAAACTAATTAATGTGATATTTTTGTTTTTCAGCTACATTTTCATTTTAAATTGGATATAATTGTGTTAGAATGATCGTTTTTTCTTAGCCCCTGGCTGTGGTGTTGATTTTGTACTTCTTTTTCTCAATCTGAAAGTAAATAGTATTATTAGAAAGCTATTTTTCAATGGAAATTTTATATGAATCGAATAGACATAATAAAATATGGCTGAATTTATCGAGTTCGAATGCTGGGCTCCTCGACAAACTCATAGACATCTACGTTTTTCAATACAAAATTTTCTCCTTCTGTAGATAATGACAAGCGCTTTACTTTTAGAACTTCATTTGAAGTAGGGACTGCGGCATGGCATCTACGTTTTCCCTTAACTGGTAAAGCGTTTTTGAACCTGTTACTCAGTTTTTTTTCTGTTCTACGAATTTGCTCATCTGAGACATAAGAACTATTTATTCCTGAATATTGTCCTTTGTCCATTAATATAATTGCTCTATTGTCTTGATTTGTTTATTAGGAGGATTTTGAAAATTAGCTCGGCTAATTAATCGTTTGATTAACCCACCCAAACCGTCACTTGGGACTTTCCCATGGGAAGTGCGAAATAGTGCCATTCGGCTTTTATTTGGAAGTCTTCTTCATGATACACCAAATTGACTTAATTATAACGATTCTTGTATTGATATCAGGAGACATCAGAAAAATAAATTATTTTACAAATATCGGGAATTTTATTTTTGAGAAGCGATATCAGTACTTCTTGCAAAGTGTAAACTGCAGTTGTATTGTGTGTTATCAAAAATTATTACTAAATTGAGAGATACAATTTCACTTTTTTTCTGTTCAGTCGTTCTATAATAACACGCAAAAGGATGGATTGTTGCCTGCTCAATATTCCAATATACTTCTTAAACACTATTTTGAAGCAAAAATGAATAATTTTCTAAAAAAATCAGCAACAACAAGTACTTGCCCGATTTCAAGGTTTCCTTTTATAGTTTGAAAATATTCAGCCTGTTTTTTAGCTACCAAGTCATGATAAAGTAGTTTCGGAATATATTCTACAAAAATATCAACAAAATCGTCAGCTGGTTTGATAATTGTTTCTAAAGAACATCGATCCACTTGAGTCCACTGATTGTATGTAATCTTGTCTAAAAAGTTATCCATGAATAAGTGTTCTAAGATAGTTTTCAATTTTTCCGAGCCGGGACATTCATTGCATTCTCCGATATAACACTCATTTGTAGGTGATTGACAAATAACCATGTCCATACAATCCCGATGCGACAAGAATGGCTGATTTTCATCATTGAATTTAAGTTTACCAAGCTTTGCTCCATGAAACAAGAGTTTGAAATTTTTTATTAATTTGACAAACATACCACGTGAGTACCGGAGGCACCGGCAAGAACACATTCATGTGGTCTCAAACTCGCAAATTTTGAAAAATCCTACTCTTTCAAATGGATATTTTTCTTTAAACAGATGAAAAATTTCGTTTAAGTTGACTAATATCAAACGTTTCTGTTTTTAAATACGCTGACTATTTTTATGTACGGATTTGTACTCTTTTTTACCTGGTAAATCTCTGCTGACATCTTGATTTCTATAAAATTCTTGAATTTTTTCCTGTGTTGTTTTTTACAATGAATGACTTTGATTTAGCTTAGGAATAAACAAGATACCATCTTCTTTCACTCGTTGTTTGACTTTCCTGACCATGTACGTTGTTGCTCCAAAAATATTTACAATTTTTTCCGCTGACCAACTTAATGGCAAAACGGATAAAATTTGTAACTTTTCATTTAACTTGCTGGTATTTTCGAATTTTTTCATTAACTGGACTATTATTTCTTTTCCGGTCGATTCTGGGTTATTATCAGAAATTAAAATGTCACTTTCAATCGTATTAAAAGTATTGTCCATAATTTGTTCAAAGCATTTTTGCATTTCAGATTTCATATTACAATATTATTGTGCTGGGCGTAGGTTTTTGATCGATCCAAATCTTTTTTATTAATTGGAGATAATTTAAATACTTTAGCAACTGTATTGATACGATCGAGGTGTTTTCATTTGGGGTAAAAGTTTCACTTGTTGAAGCGCAGATTTCTGAACTTGAAGCTGAAAGGTTAGATAACATTAATTTTTCAGATAAATTAGAAGATATTTTGTCTTATATCACTAGCGAGATTTGAGAAGATGCCGCTGTTTCATCTTGATCAGTTAGTGGGATTTTCATCTTCACTGCCATTGGAGCTCTCAGTATGGTATGTTGTTTCTGATTCAATTACTCCCTGATCAATTAACTCATAGCGGATATTTTTTTGTACTTGAAATGCATAATTTACGTCCAGGTGCAATAGCAGGAACTACAGTTTTGAATCGATTATACCATTCAAACGTGATAATTATCCAGTGGAAAACTCTTAAAAATTTTAAAGTAATAATCTAGTGGAAAAATATTGGTACCAAACATGTACATGGCACAGTGTGTCACGTCTATACTGATAAAAATGTACATTGACTACAAACTAAATTTAAACGACTATTTTACTAGCTATTGACTAACTTTTGGCATTAAAATAAATTTTTGAGGCTTAAAGTTACAAGTGAATTTATCATTGTTTAATTAAGTCAATGCCAAAAACAGATTTTTTTTTCCCTAAATTAAAAATTTTTATCTTTGAACAAAAAAAAACCCCTACTCAAATATTTCAGGATCTTTTGAAATCATTAGAGGTACTCTAGAAAATAAATTTTTGCAATTTTGGAAATTTAAAATTTTTCCCAAAAAGCGAATTTTTAAATAAATTTTTCTAAAATTTTTTTTAGTTCTTTAAGTAACTAAAACCTAGCTCAGTCATTAGAGTAATTGTAATAATTTTCGAGATCTTAGAAGAATAAGTTTAAGAAACAGGTAAATTAGTGAAATTTTAAAAAATTTTGAATAAAAAAAATATTTTTTATCCCTTGGCAGAACTTCGTTATATGATGAGAGAAAACTTCTGACCAAAATAGTCCAAATCGAAAAGGGTCGATTCCGACTATTGGTCGATTTGACATGGAATGACCCATATATATATATGAAATTAAAAGAAGCGACAAGCCAAACATCTACTACTACTGTTTGTAAACGATAGACTCTTCTCAAAAGAATCAAAGATATTTAAGTTCACTTCACAAAATATATGCTATTTTCCTAACGTATCATGTTTCAATTTGTATTTTGCTATAACGAATTAATTCTATAAGCAAAAAAAAACTTTCAAAATTCTTCTCATTGTTACGTTACTAATATACAACATGCTACGGCCACAGCGTTTAGGCTATAATTGTAACTAAATTCAGCATAAATATCACTAGCTTAAGTTATCAAAGAAAGATTTTACCATCATTTACGAGAATCTTAAAATCCATTGATAAACTTTGAGTATAGCCCAACTGAATCTTCTTCATCTAGTCGTTATACTTTTTAGCCGTAATTTTATAACGTTGAATATTTAACAGAATTTATGGTCATTTAAGACGTTTCTCTTACTAATTACCTACCTATTATCAGCTAAAGTTTTAAAACAGTTTGGGCTGGTGCCATTTACGTATTGGCACCACCAGCACCTATATTTACGCTAACCTTGATAAAGTTAAATAAGTATAATTTAGCAAAGTTTTATTTCTTATATTTTAAGATAATTTTTACTGTTGTATTGCTAAAAATATATTAACAAAACTTGTCAAACCTAAATTAAAAATTATACACTATTGTTTTTCTTTAACTGCCTCCGTAGCCTAGTGGTATGGGCGTGTGCTTTAGAAACCGGAGGTCGTGGGTTCGAATCCTGGGGGTACTTTATCTCTTACGCAGTTGGCTAATTCTAAATTTCTAAAGCGCAAGTCTATACCACTAGGCTACGGTGGCAGTTTACATTACAAGTTATATACACATAGCATCCTATCATACATATTTTATTAAATTTAGGAGTTATTGCTTTGAATTGTGGGCTGCACTAGCGATAAAGTATCATTACAGCGATAAAGTAAAATTATCTTGTTATGAATATAGATAAATCATTGATATTCTGTCGTAAAATAAATTAATTGAAGAAGTAATCTTCAATTAATTGCTTGAAAAGTATTCTTACGAAATAATACATTACAAATATATTTTAACGTTAAACATAAAGAGCTCTTTTTTATAAAAACCCAGATGTAACTATGCATTGTGTAATAATCGTTGCAAATCTTCTCTTTTGTATTAAGATCCGATTGAAAAGTCTGCACCAAATCGTTTTTAGCACCACCTTTTTATATTAACAATTTATGCAAATGATCCAGGAAACTCCATTGGGGAGAGGTCGCCATATTTTTATAAAAAGCGATGTCCCTGTTTCTTATGCAAATTTATGCGGTCCGCACGAGCTTTCCTTTTTTAAACAAACGAGATTTCTCGACGAAAGATTAAATAGTATATTGCAATATATATTGACAAATTGTAAACATTTTGCTATTAAATTGCATTAACCATCAAAAAAAAAGGAATAGACTATTCGCATTTTCTATTGAATTGTTAAATTTATATTTAACGAGCTACCTGTCCTGCCTCCTTTTTTGGCATATCCTTTTTAATTTTGGAATAAAATAATACAATGTTGCTAGCAAGTATTGTCGAATAATACCCGTTACTCAATGTTAAAAAAAATTATTGGATTTTTGCTGAGAAAAGTGTAAAAACATTTTAATTTACTGTAAATATGCCTCATTCTTATTCCATTGCAGCTGGATAATTTCTGCTTCTGCACACAAAGTCACCAAGAGTAATTAATACATGCATGTTATATACATGTTGTAGTTAAAAGAATAGTTCCGCGAAATGTGTGGAGTGTTTAAGGCTTTTACAACATTCCGGTTTTTAAGTCACATAAAACCCAAGCTGCCTTAAAGCTCTTAACGTAATGAATGCCATTGCTAGTATTAATGTGACATTCTTAAAACTTGAAAAGGAAAGTCGAAAATTCTTTAAAATTGGGTAGGCTACACACACACACACACACAAACACTCACTCACGGGCACGCACGCATGCACGCAATACCTTTAACAACATATGCATATAAAATAAAATATATTTCTATTACTGATGGGCATAACTTTAAACTGTGTAGTTTAGTAACTATATGTTTCTATTGTTTTATAAGCTGATTGTACAGTTATTACAAGCCAAAAACTCTGTTTTGTTTTGATCTCGTTGCAAGCTTCACTCCTGTCTAACTTTAGCAGATTAAATACCGCATAATACAGTACCTTGCCAATTGTAGCTTAATAGTTAATATGCTCTCGTGTTTATCCCTTACATCGTCTTACCTGCATACCTTGGTACTAGATGCCTTAAGTTACGAACTGTTTCTGTTAGTTTTCAAAAAACTAGGGAAATATTTTTTATCACCTCGGTTTACAATTAGCTATTTTTCTGCAAACTGACCTAGAAAATCGATTATTAATTTTTAGGGTTAATGCCAAATTGACATTCCTTTTTTAAATAAATGAAATATTTATTTTTGGTTACTGAACTGACATGAAAACATTGCGGTATAATCTACGTATCATGTAATGTATTGTATAATTTTTCACTCCTATTTAATACAATATACTTATGCTTTTAATAAAAAACATATATTTAGAAGCGTTTTGAAGTATTTATTTGTCTCTATTTTCGGGGGAGCAGCCTCTCTCTCAATTGAGGTCTTAGTAGAGGTTTGTCTTTCGAGCTTGGTTACTGTTTTAATACTGTTCTGCTAATGAGCGGAAATAATATTGATGATAAAGTAATGCTAATTAATAAACATCTTTTGTATTCAAACACTTGAAACAGCACATCAAATGCTATTCTACATTATACATCTAAGCTATAAAGTTTAAGACTAGAGGAATATAATATAGAAGATTAAAGAAGAAGAAAGGAGGAACATATTTAAATTTATGTTGTAAGTATAAAAAATTTTCAAATTAATATAAAAATGTCTTTATTCTTAATGTTTTTTTCAAGGTGTTCAGTGAGGTTGGAGAGTTTATGTGTTCTCTTTTTGTGATAGGTCTAAAGTCATCTACACCCATATTATGGACAATTGCCACGATCTCTGTCTTTATGCAGTTGTACTTAAACCAACGGCGTTATAAAGTTGGTGGTCATTATCAGTTCTTCACCCTTGTGATTACAGACACTATTAGGACAGTTCAAACTTAGGGCCTTTCTTATAGTCTATAAAAATATTTCTTAATGTATATACAATATCGTAGTAATTTAAGCCCATAAAATAAAATATAATATATTTTAAAAAATATAATATAGTTGTTTAAATTTTAGAAATAACTTCATACATTTAATTGAATTTAAAATAAAGATTTAATACATAAGTGAAACAAAGATAAATATAATTCTACTCGGTGAAAAGCAATAACTGAGACAACAAGCAATATCCGTTAATAATGCTCGTCTTTGATTTGAACAGATAAAATAATAACGTTAAATTAATATATTGGAATATATTAATGCAAGGATTGTTGTGCTCGTTTAAATTTTTATTTAAGATCTGATATTTGTAGTTGACTAGACATAAGTTATCTAAAAAAAGAATTTATGTATTATTTACTAGTGTGGGTAGCCTTTTTTCGTTAAAAAAGATATATTGATCGTATATAGAATATAGGTATGGATAACGATTGTTATGAATAACTTAGATATATTTTTTATATTTAATAGACAATTTTTATATTCGTAAGTCTCACACAAACCACGTCAGTCGTAAAAATGCCAAAAACTAGTTAAACAGCCCAGTTTCATTAATATATTTTTCTTGAACTTGAGATGGTGGGCTTTTTTACTTTTGCAAACTTATGCATAATTTTTCGTTACATTAGATCAATAAAGGCTTGTAATCCAATATTTTGAAAATACGGGATAATCAGACAACACGTTTATATATAATTGCGTTTCCTCCTTTTAGACTTCTATATGTGGGCATTGAATTTTAATACATTTTTTCGAAACCTAATATTTTTATTTCATGCTTCTAGCATTATTCTTTCTTAGTAATGGTCAGCAATGTTAACAGCGGTATGGTAATGGAATCGGCGAAAGAAACTCAGGGGGACTGTTTTTTGTCATCTTTTACATTTATATGTAATAATTTAAAACTGATTTTTTAATGTTTCAAACAGTCACTCCAATATTATTTATTTGTATATGTATCCTAATATAATTAAGTGTAACTTTAGTACAACATATTATTCTTAAAATATAGAAATTAGTAAAAATAAATAAGCACCTTTGCTTTGTCCGTTCATATTAAGTTATTTTGCACAAAACACAACCATTGTTTTCGTTGATGTATTTAACAATGTGCACGAGTTTCTCTGAAGATAATCAATATTAAAAGTAATTTTTTAATAATGCAAATGTTTATGAATAATGATGGTAAAGATGTTTTACCAACACATTTCTATGACTCAACCAAACTAAGTCAAATAAGTAAAACACTAGTCTAGTCTAATCACTCATTATAAATAATGACTACGGATAAACAAAATGTCAATCTGCAATGGATAGAATGCTATCGACAGCTTGATTACTTAGAGTAGCGCTCACCACAAATGATAAGCAATGCATCCCGATATATGCTTTGTTTAGAATAATCATGATGGCAGATATTTTTTCTCTGAGATTTTTTTTTATTTTCCTTTATACAGTATAGTTATACTACCTACTAGGATTTCTCATATTATTTTTGAACTTGAATATGTTGTTTCCTTTAGTATACCGAAACTTTATTTTACGATTTAGGACATTTTTTGACAAATAATTCACAAGAAGTGTTAATTTGTGCGGTATATATGGCACTTTTTAACAATTTAGCACTGGTAGAAGTGACATTTAATTATCTCTTGATAGAAGTTATAAACCACACATAGTCAAAGTAAAGCAACACGCTTATTATTTATTATATTTAGTTTTCTTTACATTGTAGAGAAGTACTACTTGAATCCTTCGAACGAAATTGAGCCTACATACATTCTAGAATTAGAAATAGTTTATAATTTAAAAAAAAACAATTAAAATCGAGTACATAATATTCATTGCGGAATCGGCAAACACAATCAAAGCAAAAAATTTATATTTCCTTTTTAGGATACTCTCCGTTCAATGAAGCGCGTAATTGGGACTTGCATAATGATTGCGCTGAAATTTATGAATGGTAAATGTTAAATACACAAAGTAAACATTAATTTATCAGATAAATCAATTTTTTTTACACAAGCGAAGCATCACAAAGTTTTTTCTGTTATATTATTGACATTTTTACAAATTATTAACATACAGTTTTTCTGAGATTAAAAAATTATGTTAGTTCAACTTAAATTTTATTAATTTTGATTCAAAAAAATTTAAGGAAGAAACAAATTCCAAATTAGATTTGTTTTAAATTAAATTTGGTCTCAAAATTTAAAAAAATTTTTATACCAAACCTTAAAGGACATTCAAAAAATTTCTTTTTTGGACCTCCCCAAATTTTAAAAGGGCAAATTGGGTGCATGGGCCATTGAATTGAAATTTAAAAAGGCCTTAATTTACGAAAAACAATTTTTCCCTTTTTTATCGAAAAAGGGTAAGTTTAAAAACCCCAATAAGGGGTCTAAGTTATAAAAAATTTTTCTAAAAATTTTATAAGTGACAAAAAACTAGGGCCAGAGACCCAAAAAGGGCCCCGGGGGGTTTAAAAGGCCAAAAATTTAAAGCCCCCTTTAAAAAAAGAAAAATTTTAGACCTTCACCCAAACCCTTTTCCCCTTTGTCCTCCCGTTTTTCCCATGGCACCCCCCCGAGCCCAAAGGAAAAGGGCTTTTGGTCCATCTCTTATTGGTCTTAGGGCCGGGTAAAAGTTTACCCGGGCAGGGTAGCGGCCCTTACCCCTTCCCGGTAAATTTTTATTTTGCCCTATCAAAATTTTCCCTTTTCAGCGTTCCCAACACCCGTTGGATGGGCCCCTTTAGTTTTTTAAACCCTAGTGTTTTAAAAATTCGCCCCGGGTTTGGGCCCAAAACCCGTCGTTCCCCGCCCCGGCGCGGGCACCTGGCGCCGCCTTTATTTTCAAACCGTTGGTTTAAACCCCCCCCCGGGGCGGGGGGAAACCCCGGCCTTACCGGGGGTTTGCGTTTTTTAACCTCTTAATTTAAAAAAAAATAAGCTGGTTGTTCACCCGGGGCCCGGCCTGATTTGAGGACCTTAAAATTGGGGGGGGCGTGCCAAGGCGGGCCCACCCAAGGGGCCAACCCCCGGGGGTGCGTTTACCACCTCCCCCGGGAAAACCCCCAATTTTTTCCTCCATTGAACCCCCACCAACAAACAACTCCGAAAGTTTCAATCCGCCTCCCGAACAAGACGCGGAGGGTTTCCCCTTAGTTCGGCAAAAAAGCGAAAGGAGGGCCTCTTAACCCCCAAAGGCCCGGGCTCGGCGGAAACCCCGGCCCCGGGCCAAAACCATCGGCCAAAAACCCCCCCCCAACATCCCGGGGCCCAGGCAAAAACCGGCCCCCAAAACCCCCGTTTAAAAAAACCCCATCCCCTTTGCTTCACAGCAACCCCGCCCCCTTTCAGCCACCTCCCCCTTGGGGCCCCCTTTTACCAAGGAGAAATGGGATTTATCCCGGCCCAAAAAAAAAATTACGGCCCTTCAGCCAAAATTTTGCAACTGGAAAAGGGACGGGAAAAGTAGGCTTTTTAAAACGCTATTTTAATTTCAACCCCGCTCCCGGAAGGCGCTTCGAACGTAAAGGCGCCGGGCCTGAAGGACCTAAATTTTTTAAAAAAATTAAAACTCCCCCCCTCCCAAATAAAATTTAAGGGTCCTTTGCCTTGAACCCCTCCCCGGGCAAAAGGGTTCACACCTTATGCGACAAAGTCGCACATTTCACCCACCAAATGGTTCCTGCGATGTCAAACGCCAAATGTTCGGGCACTCGGCCCGTAACTGTCCGCCCCCTCGCGCGTCAAAGGGTGGCACCCTGATTGCCCCGGGCCCGGGGAGTACTCCCAGAGAACCGCCGGCCGTTAACTGCCGGCCACCACGGAATTTCTGGGCGCCCCAAGGCCCGGCGCAAACCACCACCCCCGTCCCCAGGCCCCCGGTGCCCCCCCCCCCCGCCCTCCACCTTTCCGGCGGGGAAAGCGCCCCGCGCCTAAATCCCGCGTGGCAACAACCGCAACCACAGGTGCGCCGGGGCCCCGCGTGGGCCGCCCAAAACAAAGGCTCCCGTGGCCCTTTGCTTGCCGCCGTGCGCAACGCTTACCAGCGATTGGGCAAAAGGGTTCACCGAAACGAACGTCGGAAATTTAGCCCGTCTTGCCCCCCAAAGTATGGATGTCCTTTTAATTACGGGACAAATGAAAGTCCATATAAAAATAAAACGGCCCGGGCCGTCTAAAAACGCCATTAACATTTCATTTTCAAGAAACGGTCCCCGGAAAAAAGACCGAAATCCAATTTCTGGGAAAACGCCCATTCCTGGTAGGAACGTTCCTGGCCCAAGGAGATCCGAAAAAGCTAACTTAATATCCCGGAAATGATCGGGGGCGCTTCCCGGCGGCACGAATAAAAAGTCCTACTTTAGCAATCGAACGCCGTCGACGCTCGCCAAACCTCGGTCTGTGGTTCTTATACGCACCAATCACCAATTTGTCCACTCTACCAGAAGGCTCTTCGAATAACCCAATCCCACTTGAGACCTACTCCCTGGAGGGTCATTTGGAGGCGACTTCAATAAAACACCCCGTGGAACGTTACCAACCAACCGGGGGCCTAGATGCCTATCGAAGAACTTAACTTAGTCCGCTTGAAAACGCCCTACCCGCACATTGGGCCACAACGATGGCTTTTTTCCCTCCTCAAAATGTCAATCTCACTTTTGGAAAGGTCAAGAAGATTTAACTCCGATCATCGCCCATTCCTCAAACAGGACCCCGCTCCCAAAATATCCAAACCAAAACTTTAATTGACTGGCCTGAAATTCAGCTGACGCCCCACCGCCCTAATTTTCCCAAAGTCCCACAAATGACGAATCCGCGTCAGGCGCCAAGACATTCCAAAGTTTGTCGAGGTCCCAAGCAAGTCCGGTGGTGGAAAACCCCGCTGGGCCCCCAAGACATTAGGACCTCTTGGGACGCGACCGATCCGTCCTACGATTTTGGGCAACCGGAACGGAACCCGAAGAATTACGCGCCCACATCTCCAAGACGCGCTAGCTGAATTCGGAAACGATCGGTGGGATACAGATCTAAACAAATGCACCCATCCCATCGCCGGCCTTCCCGCCTAAAGGGGGAATCGGAACCCCTCCGATGCCCCTTTATCCCATCCCAACCTTCCTGATGCCTCTGCGTTTTCGACGGAAAAAGCCGAATGTCAACCGAGCCCGGGCCAAGCACGCCAGCACTCAACCGATCCGCCGCCACCGCCAAACGGTGGAGAGCGAGGTCGACGGTTGTCTCCTTTCCTCCTCGCGATGTAACCAGGTGCGGCGGTCAAGTCGATTATCAAAATTCAAACCTAAAGCCCGGGCACCAAAACCAACCCTCTAAAATCCCGAACACAAATTCTCCTAGTCCAATTTATAACGACTCTTTCCAAGGGTATTTTTCCCCAAACCGGAAGGACGCTGAATAAGGTTCCCTAAAACCCCAAACCACCCCCTTCCGTTCTTATTCCCTTGCCCCTAAAGGGGCAAATATATGAACGCTTGCCAGGCTTATTAGTTTTAAAATCTGGCTCCCCCTATTCAATTCGGCTTTCGGCAAACATTTTGCCTCACCAAATTCACCGCATCACGGGAAAAATTAAATCAAAATAAGGCCATCAACGGGGCCCTTTTCCTCGACGTGGGAAGGGTTCGTAAAGATGGCACGAAGGGGCATCGTTATATGCTCGGCGTGGAAACCTCCTCCCATTACGAACTTCCCAGGAATCGAACGTTCCGATACCGCGTAAGGGAACCAAATCCCCTGACCGGTCGTGCCCGGGCGTCCCAAGGCTCCTATGGACCAACCTTTTTACTTATACACAAACGTCCCACAACACCGTCTTTGCACCGCCTTATTCGCAGACAACCCCTTCTCAACCAGTAGATGTCCCTCCTAAAGTCAAGACTCCAATCCGCGGCCAATATCCTAGGGAATGGTTCCGGGAAATGGAGAATAGAAAAATCCTTCAAAAGCGCGCCATTTTGTTCACGCGGAAAAACCCGTGCCTTCCTTCCAATGTCCGACCCCTAGATTGCCCTATCCCGGTCAAAAGACCATATACCCAAATCTTGACAAACCCGAATTTGGCCCACATAACGGTCAAAAACCGAACCTACGTCTTGGGTCGCTATTTCCCATTAATAAATCCTAAAAAAGTTTTTTCTGCGCAATAAGGTTGTTATACAAGAAATCTACGTCCAATCTTAACAAAGCCAGTCCGTCTTTCATCAAAACAATCACAAATGACAACTTCGCCCACAAAACAGATTACGCAGGGCCCACGGTCGCCGTATTACCTGCGCAACATTGACCCCGCACCTGGATTGAAATTCCCATTCAAACAAATTCTAAAACAGGCATCTATCCGATATTTCGACTCGCCGCAACCCAAACGATTTGTTCGGGCGCCGCTTACGCCAACAACACCCAAAAACGACGTCCTCGAAGGCGCGAAACGCGATAACGGATCCGGACAGAGACTACAATCGTCGGGGAAACTCATTACAACCAACTTGTCCCTCGCCGTCGAGGACAAACTTACCCACCCCAGATATCGGACGTACCGGCCGATTCTCCAACCAGATGGGCGGTTAAAAATCTTCCTTAATAAGTCCTAAAAGCAAATTATCGAGCCGAGGTTCCGGCCCACCGGGGCGCCCTCGATAAATATTGCTAACGGGTATAGGCATGGACCTGACCAGCGGCTGATCGAGCCGAGGCTCGGCCCTCTTGGGCACCCTCGATCAAGCCCGCTTCGGGATAAAAGTGGCAGCCGAGCCGAGGTCCCCTTCAGGGGTCCCTCGGAGCTAACCACAGGAATAAGAGGTGAAGTCTGTGCACGCTTAAGTTGCACAGCCCCTCGAACCCGACGGGTTGTAGCAGGTTAACTCCACCAACGTGAGTCATCCGTAAAAAAAAGGTGCTAGAAACGCAAAACTTGGTCAATTCTAGTTGATGCGAGTACGAGATACCCTGCCTTTTCGCTAAATAGAGGGGGTAAGAGGTTTCAATAAATTCCTTGGCGTAAAAAGTTAGGGAGTGTGACAGCGTTTTGCGTCATTTTGTAAAGTTTTACATAAAGGAAAGACAATCTGAGGAAGTAAGCCTGAGCCTGGCGAAACCTAATAAGTAAACTGAATGGCATTCAGATTAGATCAATGTGATCAGAAATGTTAAACCAATAGCATAAATGATAACTGACTTATTAGGCCTTAAATCTATAGCCTATTGAAATAACTGCGAAGTACATAATAAATATTAAGACCTAAGAAAATGCTTAAATGCTGTGAAATCAACTTTGGATGTCGATGAGAACCTTGGCTGCAAAAAATCTAATTTGCCACTGAGGTCCTCATCGCTATTATTTAAGGGATGTGGGGGAAAAGTTTTACACAAGTAAAAGGTCAAATGTTACGGCTCTTGACGCGAAATAACTTACTAATAAATAACACGCGACAGGCCTAGCAATAGATGACGCTAACAGAGTAGCTATAGAAATCTTTGCGAAGAGATGCTCAATCACAATGTTGTGCATAAATTTATGTAACATAGCGTAAGTTTCGTTTTTAACAGCAACATATTGGCCGAATAACGTACTTAATTTCTGCAGATATCGATTTCACTCACATGTAAAATAAACGACAAGTTAACGTTAAGACAACGATAAGTTGGAACTAACAAGTGGTAAATGAAAAAATTATCAAGTTTACACCGAAAGTACTAATAATGTATTGACTTTTTTTTAAAATATCCACGAGTGAGTGCCAATATTGTCGAACTAAAGTTACGACATAGAATTTCGGTAAAAGTACTTTACTCTGGTCGAGGGAGAAACAAGTTTGCTTAACTAACCGTGAAATAGATCTCACAGAAAACGAAACTGTTATTGGAATACTTAATGTTATATACGAAGAAATTATTTAATAAAATATAAATAAAAATATTATACAGTATTCTTATAGCGTATTAAGAGACGTTACATTTTTAAATCTCTTTGTTAAATCTAAATAAAACAAGTAAAAATCTTAAAAAGTGTCAATAATGTTTTATACGTTTATACGTGCCTGTGAAAATTTAATTCAGTTTCTAATTAATACAGAATTTTACAAGGTAATTATTTCTAAAGATGTTTAGAAATACGAGTATAATAATAGGCTCTATTGCTTATCATGTAGAATTTTTCAAAATTATAACATCAATTCAATAATTTTTTGGCCATGTGTGTGACCTGTTGCTAATGGCCCTTGCTGAATAACCGAAGGTCGTCGGTTCGAATCACGCGCGAAACAATTTTGTGTTTGGGTTTGTAAGGACCACACGTGCCGATCAACAAAAAATAAGATCCATGTGTCGGGTGGCCATGTAAAGGTTGGTATGATGTTAGTGCTTCCAATTTACTGACAACTAATTCATTCATATATTTTAGTTTTTCCTTTGGGTTGTTGACGTCAGATGCCAGTCGCTTTGCGTAAAAACAGTTATTCAAGTAAATCTGGATAGATTAGAATAACTTATGATCGCTTAATGATAACAAAGGAAAAGTAACAAGGTGAATAAAACAATTCAATATATTTTTTTATTGGTAGGTAGTACCTGTCATGTGGACCCCATTTCAGAAATTTAAAATTCGAAAACAGAAATCAGGAGGCAGTTTCACGGAGAGAGTAAGGTGGTAGGTCCCCATTTTACTGGGGACCGTCTGGGTGGGTATCTCCGCGGTGCCTATTTCTACCGCGAAGCAGTAGTGTGAAGACACTGCTGTGTTCCGTTTCTGAAGAATACCGTAGCCAGCGTATTTACTGGGCAAACGAGACTTAACACCCTATGTGTCACGGTAGGTAGCGTCAATGGGCGTCGGTGACCACATCCCATCAGGTGGCCCGACTGCTCGTCTGCCATAAAAAAAAAGTTCTATTTTGGAAAAAAATCATTTCGCACTGTTACTGTCTACTGTGTACTGTCATTTTATTAAAATATTTAAAATAGAGATAGAAACATGATTTTTAAAAACAAATTTTTAATAAATTCGAGATTATGAAATAAGCCGATCTTTTAATTGTTTTGTCGTGAGCAATTATTCCAAAACATCCCTCGGGAGGCCTATAGCTGCGAAATGGGAGGTATTGTGGTCAGAGAGTTTTCTCACCCGTGCCGCACTCATTTCAATCTCTTACAGTGTCATTACGCCGCTATTATTAAGCGACAAATTGTCGTGGAACTCACTCAACCATATAAGTGACAGACACTTTCATTCCTGAACAGTTGTCTAATAACTGCAAGTAAGCAATAAAACTTACGTTTTAGAATATTTATGTTCTCTTTTACTTATTACCGAAGGAAAGTTTACCAACTATGTGAAAGTAGCAGTAGTATCATTAAAATATTGAGTAGATAATATAAATTTATAAGTAAAGTAAGGTAATACTATTTAACGATATAACCTTATTATTGTTTATTTCAATGGCTAATATACGTTGAAAACGTGTAATTTTTATGAGCTCAATCGTAAATTCTTGCTAAATTAATGAACAAAGCATGTTATTTGTATGCTTTAGCCCTGTAGCTTACCGTAATTTATTTAGAAAAATTATAAATTATAAAAATAGCAGGGTGAAGAATAAAATATCTTTGCCCTGTGATTATGGAGTCAGAATATTATTTCCAATGCGGGTACTTAGAGTAAAGAAGTCTTAAGAAGAAGTTAAAGAAGATATTGACGTTTTATCTTACTGAGATCGTGTACCGAAGTCGGGTCTGAAATACTGAAAGGACAGAGCTTATAAGCCACTGCCCGGAACGGAACTCTGCAGTCTCCGGGCAGTGGGCCCGGAACGGAACTCTGCAGTCTCCAGGCAGTGGGCCCGGAACGGAACTCTCATCATTTGTGACAAGTGTTGTGCATCTGTATGGTTACTGTATCGAGTTGGTTAAGGCGGTGTTACGCATTGACTCGTCCGTACGAGACATCTGGTAGCTGTGTCGAGATCACGTGAGCCAATTAAATATTTATTTAAGTAGAAGATATTTCAATTATTTTTCATCATTTTTACTGAAACTTGGAACTCTCTTTGTGATAACTAAAAGTGATATTTTATTATAAATAAAGTTTTTTTATTTTTTATTATATATTATTACTTTATAATGATTACTTTACAATTTATTATATATTATATTATAAAGTAATATTTTAAAATATATTTTTTTTCAATAACCAACGAAAGTTATAATTGGCAACATTTACGCTAGTAACGTATACTAAAAAATAGTGGCGTATCCGCAGGACTTGAACCTACGACGGACGTTATCTAAAACACAAACATATAGCTTGCGGGGCAGTTAAGCTAGTAATATAGGATTGTAGAGATAGTTTCCCTCACTTTATCAATCAATATTGCTAAAAATAGAGTAGAAGATATATCAAGTATTTTTATAATAATTATTTTCCGAGTATTTAAGCTATGTATGACTTTTCACCTTTTTATTATAACAATACCGATACATACTCGTTTGTTGATGTTATTCTTCTATCATTGCATAGAAAATATTGATAATTTAGTTTATAAAATAAAATAACACTGCTGAAGCTTTGTTTCCAACAACTTTAATAGGCACCGACACATATTTCCCTTAACACTCTCAGATTCGTACGAAGAAATAACGCTCCAGTTTGTAATAAAATAATGAGCGAACCATAGCATCAAATACGTTTCTTTATAAAATCGTATTACGTGGATTTCGAAGAACTCCCTTAACAGCGTACAGGAATATTTAGAGATAAAACCCATTCAGAGCACATTCTTCTTTTCTGTGTATAATATTTATACTGTTTGGAGATTGTACCATTTTGATTAAAATTGTAGTTATTTTTAAAGTAACGTATAATTATCGTTTAACAAGTCTTAGCATAAGTAAGATTAAAAAAAAATCATTACTCCAAAAAAAAAGCTAAGCTATGTTCTTTTACATTTATTATTATCGCGACTAAAGCTACTACTTAAGTTGTTACGATATTTTTTTTTAATTCGAATGCGTACCTGTAATTCGCGTTACACAATAACAACAATAATGCATACATTTAATTTCATTTTAGTTCTAAGGTTGCATCCACCATTGTCAGCGTGTTTTCAATTGCAAACCCTTTATAAAAGGCTGGTGACAGCGTATGAAATATTATTCGCAATCCACCGAGGTGTTATTATGATTATTACACTTCCCTTAATTTGTTAAAAGTCCGCAGTGTAGAGCATTTTGCTTTACTCCATTTTATAGGAATTTTGACACATTAGCAATGTGGAAAGTGTTCTCCCCAACCTTCTGGTTTTTGCTATAAATGTGAACAAAAGTGAGATCATATTAAATTGAGAAATACCTCCTAATACACATTATAAGTTATTTAAACAACTTCAGAGTATATATTATTAAAGACTTCTAGAATTGATCGATTTAAAAAGATAATCATCAGGCACATGGTTGCTAGTTCGCAGTTACCTATGTGGTTGGCATACTACAACATAACGAATAATAAATTGAACATTTATCTCAAAATAAAAAAAAAAATCTTTCACAATTCGTACATAGGTAGCTCTCTTTTTTACAAGATACCTTTTGGGTTAGTACAACCACAATGCCTATTTTTGCTGCTTATCGGTAGTGTTTAAACACTTTAGTCTTCCAGTTTGAAGGACACTGTACCTAGTAATTACTGAGTAAACGATAGCGATTATCTCACGTCTCAAGGCGGTAACTAGATTTGTGGCTCTCGAAGATGCCTTTCTTATGGGCAGGACACATCACTTACCATCAGGCCTTGCTCGTCACATCACTGTAACCAATATAAAAAGTTACTTAGGGTCTATTTATAGCTACAAAAGATTAAAAGATTTCTTAAATCTGATTTTACTCATGCGAAGACGAGACGAACTGCTAGTTTGTTAAATTTTAAGGTGTAAACTGAGGCTACATCTTAAAATATCTAAAAAAATAATTGATATCTATTTTAATCAGGCAGAATCTTGTTAAAACCTAAAATTGTAAATCGTGAAAACATAGATCTAATATAATTACTAGTCAATATTCAGCAAATAATACAGATCTACGTGAAAATCTACCTCTTCACTCTCTCGTCAATACGACGAATCTATCACTCCATGTCAATACGAAGGCAGTTTATACGAAATCTCTTCGAATAATTGGTGCAAGAACCGGAATTTGTAATACTTTTTACAGTTCAAAATCTAAATGAGCAATGGTTAATGTATATTTGAATATCGGTAACTAAGTTTTCGATTTCTTAGCAAATTCTTTGAAAAACATTTTATTTAACGTGGAATTGCCTGGAAATAGATTTTAGCAAAATACTTCAAATTAAACAAAGTATAAGTATGCTTTTTTATAGCGGATAACAACGTGTTTTTTGCACGAAGCATTGATTCCTGCGACATGTTCAAGACATGAAGAATTACAAACGCTTTTTTTTTTTTTTACTTTTACACTTTGACTTTAGGTGTGTTGAGTATGTTTACGTTAAAGTTACGTTTAAGTCTTTTTATAGAAGCCCGTAGATTTTAATGTTGAACAATTACGGCGTAAAGTTAGGCAATGTTCTAAGCATATGCAATTCAAATACCAAGTAAAAACAGAACGATCTAAATCGCAGTATAAGGAGCGAAACACCGAGGTTACATATATAAAAATATATCCACTCTGAATTCAGGACCTTTTCCTATTAAGCACTGGATCAAAAAAGAGGAGGTGGAAATAGAATTAATACTGTTACAATGTGTAGAAATTCTTATGGCTTGTTTTTTTTACGTGGTACATAACCACGAGTAAAGAACTTAGTCTACATAAATATGTCAATATTCAGAAAAGATTTTTTCCCTTGATGTTATCTTTATATCCACCCACCAACCTGCATTGGACCAGCGTGGTGGGATACGGTTCAAAAACCCCTTAATGGATAGAAGCTTATTAGGGGAGGCCTATGTCCATCAGTGGACTATCACAGGCCGATGATTATGATGTGTGCTATCTTTATATTCGTACACGGAGGCTGATCATGTGACTGAAACGGTCACGTAAGATAATTCATGTTTCATCCATTTCCTGTAATAAGTTGGCACTCCACCAAATCTCTCCCAACCCCTTCAGTTTTCTGTCCCATCTAACAAGGATCGCATCTGTCCATATAGACGTGCACTGATGTGTATTATACATGTATTTGTCAACAGCTGATCACTAATACAGATAGGTCTCTTTATATTGAATAACTAAAGAGTAGATTATATTTGTATTGAACGGATTCACTAGAATTGAATTATCTCTTGAGACATATTAAAGCTTAATTCGCTATTACGTTTAAACGGTACGGTAACGGTAGTTATGGACGGTACTTGGTATATCATCGCGATATACCATGATGAAAATTAATCAGCCGGCAACACTTTCACCGACACCTCGGAACACTCTGATTTGAATTTTTAAAACCTTATTATACTTTTAAGTTCACTGTTTCAACGAATGAAAATTAGCATTTAAGTAATATGATAAGGAACTAATTAGTAAAACAGCCTGTTTCTATTTATTTTGCGTGACGGAAGTTGACGCGCTTAACATTAAACGATGCGTGTCTGATACAAATACTCGTGCTAGTGACGGTGTCAAAACAAGCAACCTGGGCTACTACTGCATGAAATTAATTTTCAAGTCATTTATTATTTAATTCTTTAAGAATAATATTTTTTTTTTTTATCGCGAACACTACACATGGTTAATCAAAGACTATACGGATTTTATCGCGTTTATTTCTGTTTACAATTTTTGCGACGTTTAAAACACTTTACAGAATTCATGGTTGACTGTCTGACAAAATTTACAAAATGAAACGCGATAGAATCCGTAAAGTATTTTGTTCTGTTATATAACTTAATCTTTTCAGGATATTTGCATATTTTCAATTACAAAATAGAGTCACATTTTGACTCTATAAATTTTTATTTGTTTTTTCCTAGTTATATGCATTTCTATCACGTTTTACGACCATATTATATAATTTCAAATGCCTAATTATGTCTAATCACTTTTTTTATGTACACTTAATATTCTTTTTCGCTTCCATGGTCTAGCAGTGTTGGTCCTTGCTTTATAAACCTCGAACATGGGTTCGAATCCTGCGGGAAAACGTCTATGTGTTATCATTGTTTTCTGGTTGGTAAGGATAAATTGGGCCGATTACCCTATTGTCTGAAAAGTAAGATGATCAATGCGACGGATGAATATGCTTATTTGCAAGAATATTACATATATTTAAAGAAGAAATCAAACCTTTGAGATTAGTCCATGATGTTAAGGACACTTCAATAACAGACCCCTCTGATAATTATTCCTCAGACAGTTTCAATAATCATTAAATTAGTTTGAACCATATAAAACGCCTATAGGCCAATGCTCAATTTGCTCCGAAGATGAAATCACGCAAAGGTCGTATCTAGCGAGTTGTTTCATCGAAACTTACGATATTAGTTATTGAACTGATTGATTTCTGTTTGTAAATGGAAACTTATTTATCTTTAATTACAAATTAAAAAAGTCATGAAGGAAAGATTATTTGTTAAATTATTTTATTGCTCTAATGACAACATGAATGGTAACACAACCTAGTAATAAACTGCTCGTCCAAAGTTATTACAAACTGTAATAAAATGATATCTTATTCAAATGTTTTAAAAATTTATTGAGAGAAAACAAAAAAAGCCTGTTTTATTTTCTTAGGCTAGAGGGCTACTATTTCCGAACGTTGATTATTAAAAAATCTATAGGATAGTGTTTATATATTGATTTAAGATATTTGTTAATATTTATTTGGTAACTTTTGGATAAATTATCCAAAATGTATTGTCAGTTTGTTTAGCGCTGCAAGTGCATATTAGCTGTAGATATTCCTATTAAGTACTTAGATTATCTTATTACATTGTGTATAAAATGAGTATGGACCTTAATTTAATACGAAGGAACTAAATACTTTGAAGTTATAGTGTAATAAATTAGAAGATTTTTAGTTTACAAAGATTGTTATTTAAATTTATTTATTCAATTTAACATTGAAATCTAAGTACAACAATAACTTGTATTAATACTCCATTATGTTTAAGCTGATGTAATAAATCTTATATATTTTTTATAATATCGCTTTTAACATGGCGTAATTGCGCATCATATAAATATTTACGCCAACTGCCTGTAATTTTCCCGAGGAAAGAGACGTGTTTGACACTAACCAGTGCGTGTTTGATACGAATCACCGTTCCAACGTCGTGCTTATATGACATGCGACATAGGCGCTTAAAGAACCCATTTAGCGCCTTCAAATTAATAGATATATTTAAAGACTTTTATAAATATATTTTTATCACCTTTTGCTATTCGTCATTTATTAATTCGTAATATTTATGTAAATTTTTAAATAGCTGTAATTAACGGAAGTAAAACTATATCGTTTTTTTAATTAAATGTAACATTTACATTTAAAAATCTTTAATACTAATATATACACGGACGCCTTTGCATCAACAACATTTTAAAGAGTCCTGAAGCTCACGTTTTGGAAAACACTGTTAAAGTCATTGATCATAGAGTTTATGTTCTCCAACGATTCCGCCATGATGACTATATCATCGGCAAATCTAGGGTGGGTGATGCTTTCGCCATTGATATTTTTACCTCGTCCTTTCCAATCCATAAGTTCTTATGCATAATTCGATGCAGCCGAAATGGAGCTAGTGGCAGAAATAAACATCGGGGCCGCCGCTGGGGGCTGGAAGTCTTGTCCTTGCGTTGGTTGGGAACTCCTGGCTTCCATGGACCCTGAGTAACAGACTTGGGGGAGTTTGTAAACCTGTTTTACGAGGAGTCCGAAAACGAAGGGCGCGTTAGGTTCTAGCACGCCCAGAGTGAAGCAGATGGTCGTAGGGGTCGAGATGGAGCTGCTTCGGAGCCAGCGCTGGTGGGGTTACGCAGATGAGTGTAAGTTATCGTTCCTATAACTCTCCCTTAAGGCGTCAGGAAGGAACAACGTGGTGGTTTTAGTCGACGCAGTCCGGCATAACCGTCTTTTGCCCTCTGCAGTACAGAATGCGCTAGCATTTCCTCACGATACAAAAAGGTTTTACCGCTTCAATAAGTGGTTCCGACTGATGATTGTCAGCTGCTCCATAGATCTCGCACATCTTTACTGAAACTCTGGTCTACGGAGATGATAGCCATTATCGATCATCAGACTTCTCTCGATCGATCATTAGCTTTTCGGATGGTTAGAGTATCAGTCGTTGTCGACGGATCATTGACTTGTTATCTCCCAGAGACGTACATTGTTATGCGGATGATCGTACGGGAGATGCGTGGTATACTAACCGACCTGTCCCTCGGTGTGAAATGCAGGAAAGGCGATCTAAACTTCTATCTGAAGTGGAGGACTCTCTGGGGCGAATATCCGTGAGGAGTCAAGTAAACCTCGTCCAGTGTAACCCCACAAAGACACAAGTTTGTGCATTCACTGCGAAGAAAAATCCATTTGTCATAGCGCCACAATGTAGGGTGTCTTTCTGCAACAATCCTCAAGCATAGGAATCCTTGCTGTCAAGATCTCGAGCGACGTTCTATTTCGGAGTCATTTGGACGTCAAAGTCGAATTGGCGTCTAAAAATCTGGGGGTGCTGAACAGAGCGGGACGTTATTTTACGTCTGGCCAAAAGCTTCTACTTTACAAAGCACAGGTCAGACCTCACGTAGAGTATTGTTTCCATCTCTGGGCCGGTGCCCCCTAGTATCAGCTGCTTCCACCTGACTTCCTACAAAAACGAGCCGTTCTAATCGTCGGCGATCCAATGCTCACGGACAGACTGAAGCCTCTAAGCCTACAGAGAGATATTGGCTCTTTCTCTGTTCTACCGCCTGTTCAACGGAGAGTGCTCAATGGAGCTATTTGATGTGGTATGTGATCTAACTCTCCATTCTGCTATCGTACCCTCCGCCACAGGACTAGAGTTCATCCGTACCACCTGGAAACGGTGCCATCAAATACCGTACGTTTCCAGAGACGACGAGACGACAGAGACGACACACTTTTAATTTTAATAATGATGCTAATAAGAGACTTGCGGATAATAAATCCATCACGTCCTTGGGGCAGTTGGTCGCCATCCCTGTAGTAAAATTGGTTGGCGGATTCAAGGATTATTCGTATCCTCTTCCTGTCTTCAGACTTCGAATAAACCTCTTATATGCCATCGCAGCTTATTTACTTCCTTTTCGTTGCGTTGCGTTGCATGTTGTCGGGTTTAGTCGTCGCTGTTAAAAGCTGATTTCCACCTAGGAATTATAAGTACCCTGCCCTGCTGCCCTGCCGTCACCATAAATGCGGAAGGGAATGTGGAGGCTGAATTCTATGCTGCAGCCACACGAGAACTTTTCCTTAGTTAAACAGTTTTTATAAGAAACACGGCATTGTTTAACATAAGATAAACAGTGGCTAATATGTATTTTACTAAAATAATATTAGTTGATACATTGAATCCTTTATTTAACATCAAAGCTACGGTGGACGTAGAGCTTGTTTAAAAAGGTACACGATAAACCTCGGCGACAGGCACTGACAAAAATCAGACGGTTTCGTAAATAATCGCCGCGGATTTATTTGCGTGTCATAAATTCGGGGCAAATAAAACTCGATAAGCAATCGAATCGAATTGCTCTCTAGGCCATCGATCGTTATTTATAATTTATGGAAATGATTCTGAAAAAGGCAATTTTCCTCTTTGAGGGCTCCTCATGTTAATTTATACTGCCCGTTATAGTTATCGTTTTAACAGTGATCTAACTGTTATACATGAATAACTTTTTCTTTATTATTCTGCTCACAATTTTCTAGGTAATTGATATATACTGTATTTAATATTGATAAACAGATATTTTGTAACTGCAGTAAGAGTATTTTTACTTTTTATGAAAGTTTTTATATTTTCATTTGGGTAGATCTGATGGTGAAATATTTAAGAGTAATTGAAAACACACATATTTTCTAACAATTGTCAAAAGATCTCTGTATAAATAGGGATGGGTTGTGCACAACTATCCTACGCATTTTCTTTGCTGAAAAATAATTTTTCTGTAATAGGTATCGGGTGTATTAATTTTAAAAATTGTCTAATTGTACAGATATTATTATTACTGATGTTTTAACAAAAAATGGCCGCAGTTGGCATTGCTTCTAATTACAATGCAGGACCATTATTTTTTCACATAAATGCTGTAAACGCAAACAATGAATTATTACAAAGAAAAACTACATCTATTCGATACAGACTGGCATAAAGGTCGGAATTATTGGAACGGTTTTGATTTTTATTCTCAATACGATGCAAAGCTTCGTTAACCGTTTCAAAAAAGTTTATGCTTCAGCGGGTCGGATAAATTTTCATGAAAAATGCTTTGGACTGAGCTGTGTCCTTTAATATTTGCATAAAATATAACTATCTCGCTTCGATTATTTCTATATTTTTTTCCATAAGAAACATTTGGTTATTACATATGAGATTGAAGTGCTTTTTATACAATTGTTTTATTACGATACACGTAAAAATCTTAAATAAGCAATTGGCAATAAAATGTTTACAAATGATATTTAACAGCGATTAGAACATCTTCAGAAGAAATAAAAAACATTAATTAAAATTAATGTTAATATAGTTGTATCTTATAGAAATGTAGAAGATATTATTCAAATTCTTTATTAACATATAAAATTGCTTACTATATCAAAAGCTTGGCATTTTTTTATAAGAAGAATAATAAATATTATATTTTCTATTGATAAAGAAGCTGGCCCGAAATATGAATATATACTTACAGTTAAGATTACCAGTAATATACAATGAGCGCGTCCAAATTAGACCGCAACACAACAAAAGCCTTTCTAGTTCAGGTTTCTTTAATTACTGGTGGCTCTTCCTTTGGCTAGTTGCCAATTAAATACAGCCGGTTACGAAATTAACGACGGCAATCGAGTCGTTGTGAATAATTTATTACGTTACGTTACTTGCCTAAATCACCCATCAATAGATATTCGGTCAAGATTTCGTAAATCCATTTCTAACATTTTTCTTTCAAAGTTTTTATTAAAAAAAATACTCGGTTTAAATATAAATAAAGTTTATAATTTTTACTTTTGAAGAAACAAAAAAAACAATAAGCACCACTTTTCGGACCTGAAAGTGGGGATAATTAAACCGCATATGGAAGAAATTATTGTATTTTTAGTTCTTCCCTTAGTCACTTATTAGGACCCACGCGAAGAAATTGTTAGGTTTAATTCTATGCCACAGCCACACGGCTTTTACGTTTAGACACAATTTAAATAATTTTGTAGTAAAATTTGTCTTTATTATTATCATCTAATGATATTCAGTTAGTAAAAAAATAAGTAAACGTGTGAATTAAGAGTAGTTTCTTTAAATTGTCCCACTCTTTAAAACGTGCTGAATACCCTTGCTGGCTACGTTCCAGTGATGTCTAAATGAATCCTGATAATATTATGAGGAGAAAAGGTTTGCGTTAGGGTTGCAATGACATTATGACGACCATATACTTTAGTCGTTTAACATAACAACGAATACGAAAATACGTATGTATATACTTATCGATTTAAAATTTTGTTTATTAAATTTAGGAGTTACAACAATTTTCTTAAAGCCGCCATCATTAGTATGGTTCATCTGATACTGATAGTAAATTTCTCATATCTTGTTTGTTATTCAGCACTTAATTTTCCACATTTAACTTTGCCTTTTAAATAACTGTCTCGATTAAAGTCAACACTCATTAGAGCCATCCGTACGGCGCCCATTCGCTATCAACGCGCGGTCCACTAGTGCACCGCGTAATTATTCAGTGCATCGCGCGTGGTCTACTAAAGGACGTCGCTTAATCCACAAATTTTCAAGTAGCTTGTTAACAGTTGATTCTAGTATTACGTAAAGACAATTATGACATTAATGACGTAATGTTAGAAGCAGTAAAGTTACTTGATGAAGAAAAAAAAGCAATGCATACTTGTCGGTCGGTCCAGTAGGGCACTTACAAACTAACAATAAATAGGCGTGTGGTCGGCACCCAAGCTGCATTTAAATTTTCTGGTATTATTTCAGTTTATATGACGACTTAATCAATAAAATTAATAAGTAAAAGGGTATACTGTCTTTTTTCACCAGGCGGCTAGAACTTTATATCGTGTCTCATTTTAGAAGTGTTTTACTGTTATGCATATAAAAGTTTCGTAAAATAATTTTTGCCACCATTTTTGGTCATAATTAAAAGAATTTTCGACAACCCTTTTGATGTTTTTAACAAGGTCGGTTTAGTTTCAGGATTGGCATTCATTACGCTGAGAGCTTTCAGGCAGTATGGTTTTATGTGACCTACAAACCGGAATATTGTAAATGCATTTAACACCCCAAACGTTTCGCGGTAATATTCTTCAAACTACAACATGTACATTTTAATTACTCTCTGCTTTGTTGACATCGTGTGCAGGAGCAGAAATAATCCAGCTGCAATGTAAAAATAATTTAGGATATTTACGGTAAATATTTTTACACTTTTCTCACATACGTGTATTTAATTTTTTTTAGTTTGAACACTGAGTAACGAACGTTTTATTTGATAGTACTTGATCCCAAAATAGAAAAGAATATTATGTCAAAAAAAGGAACTGGGACGGGTGGCTAGTTAAATATAAATTTTAAAATTTTAAAAGAAACTGCGAATAGCCTTTTCCTTTCTTTTAATAGTTTACACATAATTAAATTGCAAAATGGTTGCAATTTGTCAATATATATTCCAATATAATATTTAATCTATCGTCGAGAAATCTCGTTTGTTTAGAAAAGGAAAAGTCGTGCGGACCGCATAAATTTGCATAAGAAACAGGGACACAGCTTTTATAAAAATATGGCGACCTCGCCCCAGTGGAGTTTCCAGGATTATTTCCATAAATTATTAATATAGAACGGTGGTGCGAGAAACGATTCGGCGCAGACTTTTCAATCGGATCTAAATACGAAAAAGAAGATTTGCAGTGATTGTTACACAATGTATAATGACAACTGAGGAATTATAAACAAGGAGTTCTATGTGTTTTGCGTTAAAAAATTATACCATATAGTATTACTTATTTTTAAATACAAATATTTATCAGACTCGCATATAATCGCTATAACACACATCGTGTGAAAAGTTTTTTCGTTTTCATTTTCTCAAGCACCCTGTATTGTAAATGCCTTTTTCTTTCTAATTTTAATACCAATCAGGTCGTATAAAATCTGTCTTTAAAATATGTTTTACAGACCAATTTGATTGTACGCTTTATAATGATGATTAAATAATCACAGGACAGGCATGCTTCGTGTGGTGAAAATGGACAATCAACTTTATTTGAACAAAAAAGACGTGTTTTTGTGTTAACTTATTACTAGACTGTGTTACTTTCTGGTAGACGTAAATTTTTCATGTAATCTGAAGGAAAAACAATGTATAAAAATTTAAATTCAATATAATGAACATAATTAAATAGCAACATAAAAAAAAATTGAACACGTTTTGTAAATATTTTTACAACAGGCAATTTAAATCACTGGTTTATCATAAATGATTTCATAAAAACTGACAAAACCGCTTTGTGCAAATTGTATATATATATATATTTAATTATATGAAATTTTAACGTTTTTTACTGGTTTTCCTAACTTTAGCTTTACGTTGGTTTTTCTTGTTTACGATTTGTTGTTAGAGCAACTGAGGAAAGTCAGTTCTCATCGAGTGCTCATGTTCTTGTAGTTATTTCTTCCATTAATAAACAAAAAGATAAGAATAATTTCTTGTATTTAGCGCTTTTCACGATTTAAATTTACTTTTACGGAACACGTAATCAATGACAATGATACATCCGCAAAAACAAGCGTAAGACATAACAAACTAAATTTAGCTAATTTTATTTATTTAATTTAAAAAAGCTCAGCGTAAAAATAGATGCTGGCAGTGCCAATACGTATTTGGCAGCGACTGGAGCTATTCTTTAGCCGATAATAGGTAAGTAATAAATTAGATAAACGTGTCAATTAACCATAAATTCGGTAAAATGTTCAACGTTATAAAATTAAGGCTTTAAAGTCCAACGCTTAGTTGGAGAAGTTCCAGTTGGGTTTTATGGATGGATTTTAAGATTCTCGTTAATGATGGTAAAATCTTATCGCAATTAATTTAAAATATTACTCAAGTAGTAACAAGACCTATATTTTTAAACTCATTTTTACGATTTTCTTTAAGAATTTAAGCGGATAACATTGAAGTAAAATTTTCACAATTGTAGCCTGCACGTTGTAGCAGTAACATGTTGTATATTGTAACTTGGATTGTAACTTGGAATATAATAGAATTTTAAATTTTTTTTTGCTTATAGAATTAATTTGTAACAACTAAAAATAACGATCGATAATAACTTGGGAAAATGGCTATGTGCAATAATGGACCAGAAATAAATTTATACATAAGACGTCAGGAAACTTCACGAACAGGTTCACTAATGCTTCGGAGGACCACCTCCTCAATACTCTATACTGGGCTGTATGTGGCATAAACATCAACGGCAAGTACCTTTTACACCTCCTTTTTGATAAAAATATCCTTATATTGTCCGAGACGATCGAGGGCTTGCAGGGTATGTTGCACAGTTTAAATGAATCCTCCTCACGCATTGGCCTCATAATGAACTTGGACATGACAAAAGTCATGTTTAACAACGCGTTCTTTCTAGCCCGGTAAATTTCGATGGCGTTACTCACGAAGTAATAAATAAGTATGTCTACCTTGGTCATATATTGTAGTTTGGAAGACGCTACTAGCGGGATGCTTATCTTTATCTTAATATACATCTTAACTTGCTTATTTTTACTTTTATCCATTTTAACTATGTCCTATGTTCTTACGCTAGTGTATGTTCGCCGCTATTTACATTCCTTATCTGCTAATTATTTTCTATTTTTTTATTGCTAACATTTATGTTCTTATACAATTTTCTTTTTTACAATTATGCCTTATACTCTTATTTTCTTAATATTGATAACATATATTCTTATGATATATGGTCTATATTTATTGTGTGCTCTTTTTTAAGTTTGCGTGCCTGACTACCTTTGTGCAGAATTCTAAGAAGGCTTTATAATTGGTGTTTATTATCATTGGTAGGTTGCTTTCGGAGATTTGTGTTCCAATTTCGGTGGCCAGGTCTTGTCGTTGGCTACCGAAGATTGGACACTGCGTCAGTAGGTGCAGGACGCTTTGCGGAGCCTCACCATCACATTCGCATGTCGGGTCATCCCGACACTTGAAGCGGTGAAGATATTCCGCAAAACCCCCATGCCCCGTTTATGCCTGCACTAGCGGTGGACTGAGTTCCAGCTTCCTGACTACTCAGTGCGCGTCGGCTGCATTAGGGAAGAAGAGCTTGGTGGTTGAGGCTGTTGGCTCCAATGAGTAACGCCGGTTCTATTAGCCAATGGACTCTTGCCTAAGAATCCTCTTGACGGATCAAACCGGGCATTTTTCATAGTCCGTTCGCCTTTAAATACGGGTGGCCTTCTTCGCGAGACGTTCCGCTCTTTCGTTACCCTCTACACCCGCGTGTGCCTTTACCCAGAAAAGGTCAAGGGAGCCACCCTGCTCAACTATTTTAACGATGTCCTCCCTTGCCTCTACAGCCATCGGGTGTAGAGAGTCACTACTACATAGCGTCTCAAGGGCGGAACTTAAGTCACACTACACTGCGCAGCTTCGTGCAGGATGTTTTAATGCCATCTCTACTGCCGTGCGAAGGGCAAGTAGTTCCGCCTGGAAGACGGTGCAGAAGTCTCCCAACTTTAATTTTCGAAATCTGATTTATTCGGTGCCGTCCCAAACGGACAGTGCTGCCCCAACTTTATTATCAATTTTGCACCCGTCTGTGAAGATCTTGAGGACGGGAGCTTGTTGGGAAACCTCCCCACCGTCACCCAGGCAGACAAATCCCGGGACCGCGCATTTCGCTAGGTGCGGCAGTTTGGTGAATGGCACAGGACTCTCAAGCCCCACTCCTATCACTCGCTGAGATCAGCCTCTCTTTATTTTGCAAAGAGTGGCCGCTCTCCGGACCCGTAGGTCCAAAGGAAGAATGCCAGCGAGCAATAGGACCGAGTTTAGCGGCACCGCCCTGTACGCCTTAATAACTTTCTGCACGAAGCCGCGCTGTATCCTAGCGAGTTGCCGCCTTGCTTGGACCTTCTTGGTTGCAGGGGGCCCCTGCAACCAAGAAGGTCAAGGAAGGTCAACTTATACGCACTCGCTGCGTATAAGACGACCGGCTCTACTACTGCAGTGTATATCGTTCTGGTGATCTCCGGGTTTAGACCCCAATTGATTTTTGCAACCCTTGCAATTTGCTTATATAAGCTCAGGACCTTATAACAGACGTTTTTGATGTGGCTGTTGAAAGTCAACTTATCGATATAAGATAAGTAAATGATAAAGATAAGTAAGTTAAGATGTGTACTAAGGCACACAAAAAAGGAAAAAGATAAAAGAAGAAAACTAAATGTACAATCTAAACGTAAAATATACAAAAATTTAGTATAAAAGAACACGTACCACATAAAACAAAAGTGTAAACGAGGACCCTGATCCGACATGTCAGGGGAAAATAATAATTTAAAAAAAAACTAGCGGGATGCCAATAGGACGATCCAGTTAGACGGGGCAGCATTTAGGAAGCTGAACGACATTCTCACATAGTCAAAACCGCAGAGCTTAAAGACGATGGCCTTCAAACCCTGCGGTTTCGACAACAGCCGATATAATTCGTAACGAATTCATCCGACAAATAAAGTCACTTTCATGGTACAAAGGATTAGCTTGTTGTAATAGTAAGAAGAACCGATAGACGATAGACCATTGATGCTCTGAAGTGGAGGCCACGTTTTGGAAAGATGGAGCGTTGATCAACCCGTGACTAGGTGGGATGTCAATCTCCGTGCAGTAGACGGTTCAAATTAGCAGCGAGTAGCAAGGGATCGGCCATCGTGGCGTTCATTGAAAAAGGCCAACGACCAGAAATAGACGGATAAAGGAAGCTGATTTTAGAAAAAAGTGTAAGTCATTATGCAAGTAAAATTAGGTTTTAAAATCCGTTGTACGGTAATTAAGTGAATGTTTAAAATATTTTGTGAAATTAAAAAAAGGCAGTTTGTTATTTGCTTGTTTCGCTAGCTTACAGAAATAAGGTAAATAAATATTAAATAATTAAATACATATTAGTATTTTCCGTTGATAGACTACATTCTTAGTTAAACCATAAAAATATAAGAGGTTTAAATTGCGGTGGCTTAAATCGAGGGGCAATGTTATCGCCCTGTATCGCAAATGGTGGTTTACCATAATTACATTTATTATAATAATCTTAAATACATCTACAAACATGTTCCAATGGTAATTCAATTAATTAAGACTAAATAAAGAGACTCGTCATAACACACTTGTTATAAAAGTCTAATGCTGTCTTGCTTACGAATGTAATCAGTACAATGTAAATTTTACTAGAATTTTTTAAATATCATAAATTTAAATAAAAATAAGTCAAATAAAATTTTAGCTACTTGAAAAAACATAAGATAAAAAACTACTTATTGATTTAACTATTTCATTAGTCATTTAAAATTAAGTCATATTTACATCCGTTAAAAGTAACCTGCTTGGGAATATAATATTACAATATAGGCACATTACAATATTAACATTACCCGGAAAGTGTTCCGCAGATGTTTAGACTTTGATAAATTGAGGATCACTGAGGCGTTGTAACGTAAGACTTGCTGCAAATTGCAGCCATTTGTTTGGAAGGCTTTTGTATTTTTTGAACTCGAATAAAATGTACTATGAAAACTCGACGTACGTGGTAGCGTATTTAGGAGGTGTAAATGTCAAGTGTATATGAACATTTTATGTTATGTTAAATCTTAATAAAAATACATAGTGTAATTTAAACGAGAAAATAAAATATTGATATCACAAGTTAGCCTTGTGCATATTGGTGTATTTTTGTTAAAAAGGACTACAGCAAAGAGTACAGTAAGTAATCCCGCTTTAAGGCTGGTGATGTAAATGACCGACTTGAAAACAAGGTCGTGTGTGTGAATATTTCTAGACATTTCTGTAGGCGCATAGTATCCCGGAATTTTCAAGATATTGATTATAATTACATGCTGTAAAGTATAGTTGTTGACCAACTTCCAAAAGTACGAGCAATTCGAAGCGTATGTTTTTTATGTGTTGCCTTGATTTTGATAATTCTTTTTTAGTTGATAGGAAGTAGCTTTCATGTGTTAAATTAAATTTCGGTACGATCTGTATATTTAAACTGCCATATGCTGTTTAAATAACTTATCAACGCTCACACCAAATTACACTGTCGTACCATCGTTTGATCCGACCTTAGGTCGTTTTTATAATTTTTTTATCGCTGAAAATCTAAAGTAAATTTGTCTTAAAATCTTTGTAAACAACCCTATATGTGCCTGGTACATATTTTTCAAATATAAGTTAGCACGATAATATATGTTCTAAACATTTGCGAGAATTATTATCGGTAAAAGTTATTAAATTCTAAAAAACTTTAAAAAAACATGTTTTGTTTTTAAGTTTATACTTATCATGTGAAATGTAGAAATATTAAACATTTCAATAAACTATACGTAAATTGCAATTTTTTAACATTTTTACACCCATATAACAATTTTAAACGACACCGTTATGAAGATTGGTGAACATTAGTATGTTTTTTAATTTATAGATAAAAAAGAATAGAGAGTTTTTTTTATGTATTTCCTCAATTCGTTTGTTGCAATTAAAATATTGATAATAATTATTACTTTCTACTAATTACAAATCTGTATTTAAGTTAAAAATTAATCAAACACCTTTAAGGATAAAACATATAAAAAAAAATTATGTACTTTTAAATTACTTCCTATGCAATTCACAATACTCGAATTCACAATGGGACGCCTCGCCTTCGCTATGCCAAGATTGAAACAAAAATCGCTTCGATGAGCACAATCAAGGTATCTTGTGATGCATCTCAGGCGTGTTGAATATAAAAATGTGCTGTCCTTGTAAAAATACATAGGAAATATGATGTATTCAAATTTCATAGTATTTTGCTTTAATACATCTCGCTTAATTGTTATTTTGTCTTGTTTGTATATCGTTATCCTTTTCATGTCATAAATCGTTTTGAATTCCGTTTTCGCTAGAAAGCAATGCCTTTTGATTCATGTTTTTCTTTACAACTGAGAACAACTTTATAAAATTATTTCTCGTGTAAAAAGCATTTAGTTGAATCATAAATAATATTTATGTTTTAGTTTGAGAGCAATTCATATTTAATTTATTTGGAGGTGGTCCCCTTTTTTCAGAAAGCTGTCTGGGGTAGTTCAAGCCGGTGCTTATTTTTGCCGCAAAACATTAGTGTAAAAACACTATTATGTTCTGCTTTGAAGGGCACCGTAGCCAGTGTATTTACTGATGTCTCACGGTAGGCAGCGCATTGGTGGAATTGCACATGTCTATGCTTTCAAATGCGATAAAAAATGCTTTTATTTTAAACAACAAAATACTTCTTAAAATAATGAATTAAAATACAATAATAAAATGTAAAATACATACACTACACAACTACAAGGCTTTATCAACAGCAACAAAAAAGACTTAAAAGTTAAAAAGCCCCATTGCACGGCAGCCGAAGCACCGATGTTAACGATAAATTTATGATATCACCCGAAAGGACCACAATAATTGGGGCAATGTTTTCGACTGCGGTAGAGGCTTTTGTACGGGTGGAGCGTAAAATTTTATTGGGCCGCCGCGCTGCGCAAATATGAAATCCACAACATTTCCAGGAATTTATTTATCGCCATATATAATTACGAATGAATGAAATATATTATCAATTTGTTCAATATCTGTTTTCCTTTATAAACAAAAAAAATCTTAAAGATAATTTATTTCTCAACATGGGGTGGTACCGCCTCGGCGCCTATTTTGCCGCATATCATTAGTGTGTATACAGTGCTGTCTTCTGGTTCAAAGGACACCGTACTCAGCCTAAGTACTAAGTAAACGAGAAGAAACGTGTCATATCTATGGGTGTTGAGGGGATTAAGGCGATTCACGCTGCTTTTCTTATAGGCATGACATATCTTTTAACACCAGATGAACGCAATTTAACCTTTTCCGTCGCGGTTGTTAGCCAGATTATTAAAATTAAGATACTTAATACATTTACAAGTTACTTCACGTTGTTATAAAAAAATATGAGTGCATCGTATTTATTATGTATTAACTAGCACTATGCCTTGTCTGTCTTATAAAACTTAGAACAAATATTTATTTATTTATTTATTAACACTTTATGTGCAATAACAGTACAATGGCGGACTTGATGCCAAAGGCATTCTCTACCAGTCAACCATTGGAAGGTGTAGAAAAGTTGAGTAGGTAGCTAAATAAAAAAACGGAGATTAATATTCTTGAATCAAGTTTCAAAATGTATTTACAACAGTATATTATAATAAATAATACACATACGTATACTACAATATACATCAAGCATATTACAATACTATATACACACATGATTTACATAGATACATATATAAATATATATATACGTACAAATACATACATATACATACATATACTAAATATAAATAAATACAAATTCCAGATCATAAGTAAAATACTGTTTAATAAAATGGAAAACAGCACACATGACACAAATTATACACTGGCTGCTTCGGAAGCCTTTACAACATTAATTTTAAAGTTCAATCTTTGTATTCGACGTCTAAATATAGAAATAACATAATAATTTCACGGGCTCAGTTTATATAAGAACTTATAAGCCTTTTCTCTATCGTGTTTATTTTTTGGTAATGTTGTGAGATGAGACAAGACTTAACACTATAGTTCAGCCGATATATAGATAAAATATGGATATTGAAAATGGCTGAGGTTCATCAATAAGAACGCGTTATCGCTTCTGGCACCATAAGTGCCTAGCACTAGATATGCTTACATTTATTACTAATCTAAATTCTTAATCTATATACAAAATAAAATATTTAACTAATAATTATTCAGTATAGAATAAGCTTACACTAGCTTTTTGATTGTTAAACACCCTACCACTGGTTTGGAAAAGGACGCTTCAGACCTAAAAAGAACCGGCATAAGAAACTCAGTGGGCCGTTTTAAAATAATTAACAAAACTAACAGGCATACGTATAATGCAAAATTAAAAATAAACCTGGAGCGATTACTCGATTACTTGGCTGTGTTATCGTTTAAAAAAATAGTTAAGGTAGCCAAGTGCATGAAACTGCTTCAATTGGCATAAGATAACACTTGAACTTGAGCTAGTATTTGAATTTGGAGTTCTAAATACATATAATAAGGCAATTATAAGAAAAGATGACCCACGGGGCAGAAGCATAGCCTCTGGCCTTCGGACTGGTCCACAAGTTTGCCGTAGCTCAACGTGCTATGGAATGCGTAATGCTCGGAGTCTCTTTATCGAAATAAAATCGTATGGAAGTCATCCGGCAAAAATCGAACGGATTAACTACTTAAAGTAGCAGTGGGCCGGTCACGTGGTCCGAAGAACAGACGCCTTTCGGCCATAAGGTTCTAGAGTGGAGGCCACGTTTAGAAAAACGGAGTAATGATCTACCCTCGACCAGGTGGTGGATGATGATTCCGTGTAGTAGCCAGTTCTAGTTGGCAGCGAGTAGCAGGGGATCGGCCGTCTTGGCATTAAATGAAATAGGATTATGTCCAGCAAAGGACTGATAGGGCTGATTATGAATAAGAAAAGTAGTAATAAATATCATACGTATGTCTTTACAAACGTATTGTCAACAATATCTTCGCTTCGTGGTTTCTTCCGCGTGGTGATTGCAATTTGTAATAAAAATAATACAAAATAATTTTGCAAGAAGTGCCGGAATAGCTCCCTGATGGCAGATTTATTTCTAAAATGACACTTTTTCTTATATTTCGATTAAACTACACCATATCTTTATGCATTACACACATGTGTGTTATTGTTAAGTCTCATTAGATGTCCAATAAGTGATTTTTGGTCAAGAAAAAACTACGTTGAACTACGTTGTCTAGGACAACATTGCAGGAGCAGGACGAGTGTAGACAGTGGGATTTGATCGTTTGAATTACTCTTATAGAAAACATTGTGTCGCAAACACATTATGTTATTAAAATATTAGCGATAGTTGGGGTTAACCTAATTACGGGATGGAAACAACAGAATTTAACATCGAAACATAGACTGTTCATTTCAATAAAAACCCTCTTATTTGTATTTCATCGACAAAAAATGCTTTTAAGGTATCAACGATTATGAAAATTGAAAAATATTAATTTTAAGAAATATTTTTGTTTATTCTAACCTAATACGTTAATTTTATACAATTTAACAGTTCCATAGCCCGTTAATTTAATTTACATTGAAATATCGGCAGAAATAAAAGTTTACTGTTTGGTGGCAGTAATTTTTAAATGTAAGTTTTTAAAAATGGTGGCAGTTTATAAAGAAACAGCTTTATATTGAAGTAATAACTTCTTATGGTAAGCCACATCGTTTCCTGCGTCGTTATAATTTTCGTCTATCTAGATTTCCTTTTTCTGACCTAAAAAGCAGTATGGCTCTTAATATATGTAAAGTTAACATACGTACAGTAATAGATACGCATTTAACTACTAATAATTTACATACAAATTCATTTCATAAATACAAAAAGATTTTATAACTAAGTGATCTTTCTTTGCCTTGTCATATTTATAAGCATAAAAATAAACAAAAATAAAATAATATCGGTAAATAAAACAATACATTAATTTATTGAGATTTAGAAATAGTCATTTTCAGAATACATAAGACTTGTATCTTGGAATAACAAATAAAATCTTACCGAAAAAAATATGACCAACTTCAAACAGTAAATAACAATTTTGCGCAATGTGAAGACGTCGACGACGTGCCCTATGCAAGAAATCACTCCGCGATTTCCGCCACTGCATTTTAAATCTCTAATCTTTAAGGAGTAGGTTGAGGTTCGTGCGATATTTTTATGGCATATTAGAAGTAGTAACCAATCATAATAATATATATAGGGTAATCATTACCATCAATCACTAAACACAAAGAAGATTTTGAATGAATATTTAGTTATGTAGCAATCGTAAATATCTTAAATGACTCTTCAATATGGCTGATTGCAATATTTAAATATTTTTACATAAAAGTGCTTATTTAGGGTTAATATTAAATAAAGCGCTTGCTGACTTTGTTGTAGGCAATTTAATTAGAACATTTACGTAGAATATAATTTAAGTCTCAGCATTATTACAAATTACGATCAGCCATATTGAAGAGTCATTTAAGATATTACGGTTTAAGCTTACATAACAAATATTTCATTAAAAAATCGTCATTCTTTGTGAGTTAGACGAAATTTTGATTAAATGATTACCCTATGTTATATATTATTATGATTAGTTACTATACTTTCATAATATACCATAAAAAATATCACTTTTTTTGAACCCTCAAAACCCACCCTAAAAATATTAGAGATTTAAAATTCAGTGGCGGAAATCGCGGAGTAATTCTTGCATAGCGCACGTCGTCGACGTCTTACATTGCGCGAAATTGTTTATAGTGAAGTGGTCATGGATACCACAAAGTTGGAAGAATGGCGAGTCGTTCTCACCCAAGGAGGGGCGTCCTGCAGGACTCGCCTCCGCCTATGAGGCCGATCGGTTATTGGACAATGGGAAACTCTTGAGAGAATCGTGGCGGCCCGCACGTCCAGCACCTGGAGCACGTCGGCCAAAATCTGGCGGAGTGGCAGTATGGCTTCTGCGGGTCAGGTCCCTGACGCAGGATGCGGTGTCCCGGGGTGAGGGTGTTTTGGCGGTGTCCTTCGACATCGCCAACGCTTTTAACACTCTGTCCTGGGCCTGCATAAAGGAGGCGCTCCGATACCACGAGGTGATCGTGCCGAGATGGGTTCCGGACCATCGAGGTGTCGTGTGGAGTTCCACAGGGGTCGGCGATGGAACCGCTACTGTGGAACGTTGGTTTTGATTGGGTGCTACGTGGCGGCAATATCAAGGGTGCCCACGTCACTTGTTACGCGGACGACACTCTCGTTACCGCCCATGGCACCAATTTTTGCAGGGCTGCGATTCTCCACCGCCGGGTCGCCAAGTAATTGGCGCATCCGCGCTAGGACTAGAGGTGGCGCTCGAAAAACCGAGGCCCTGTACTTTTACGGGCCCTCGAACGCGCCTACCTGCGGACGCTCACATCACGTTTGCGGCGTCCGCGTCGACGCGTCGACGATTAATTATCTCGGCCTCAGATGGAAGTTTGCCCATTTTGAGCGCCTCAGCGCCTAGAGGGTGAGGAGCGTAGCGTTAGCCTCGGCAGACTGCTCCCCAACACAGGAGGACCCAGAGCTCCTGTCACCGCCTGTACGCCGGAGTCGTTAGGGTCCATGGTCCGGTACAGGCAACCGTGTGGGCGACACCTCCAAAAGGAGGTAAGGCAGTCTGAGAAGAACTCAGAGGGTGTGTAGGCGATCCGAGCCGCACGAGGCTGCTGGACCATCTCCGGCGAGATGGCGTGCCTGGTGGCTGGCTCCTTGCCCTGGGACCCGACGCAAAATTTACGTCACTGTTCTTTGCCGCGAGGAGGTGAGGTCTCCAGGCCAGCCCCAGAAGAGATAAGGGCGCAGAGACGAATTGCGCTCGGCACGACACGGCACTCCACAATTCCGCGCTGACGTAAGTCTCTCCGACACGGCTGTTTGGGAGGTACCTGTATCGCGGGCCGGTAGGAGCCTAATGAGGAGTGCCACCACTGCGAGCGCCAAGAGCGGCCCAACACGCGCTGGAAGAGTGTCCAGCGCGTGGGTCGAGCAACGCCGAGAGCTGCGTAGTGTCGTGGGGCTCGACCTTTTGCATCCCACCGTAGTGCGCAGGACACTAGAGAGCGAAACGTCGTGGGGCGCCGTCCTTGGTTTCTGCGAGGACGTGATGGCCCGGAAGGAAGCCGCGGAAAGGGACAGCGCCCTGGCTATCCGCAGAAGAAGGCCAGGGTGCCGAAGAGTGGCGTACGCGCGCAACCTCCCCCTGACTGAGCCCCTGGGCGACCGGCAAGAGGGTGCCCGCCGCCCAGAGAAGGGCTCAAGAGTAAACGCGTGCTGTTTGTTCTGGCATGGCGCCTAAAGCGACGATCCGGGTGTCCCAACACACCCGGAGAGAAGAGGCATAAGAAAGGCGAGGGCCACGTCGCGTCGGGGTCGCCGAAGACTGTCATCAGCGCCCGCGGCCCCGGCTACAGCGATATGAGAAAGGAACAAAATCTTGGTCCGGGGAGCCCCACATATCCCCGCAGCCCCCTTACTTAGGCAGCGGGGAATCCGTAAGCTGGATTTTTCCACCGCAAAAAAAATAAAAAAAAAGTGTAAGCAATTTCGCACAAGGTTGTGATTTTAGACGCAGTAATTTTGTTATTATTTTTGATGTCATCAGCCTGTGAGCCTCCTCTAATGCACGTCTTCCCTATTAGCCTGTTTGTGGACCGTTTCCCACCACTGCGGGTTTGTGGGTGAGCTGACTTATTACACGGCCATCCGACTTATGTGTCACATTATTTTTCAAACAATTGAATAATCGTCCAAATTATCCTAACCAACCAGATAACAAAGATAACACAAAGTTGTTTGCCCACGAGATTCGAACCAACGACCAACGGTTAATAAAACAAGGGCCAATACCGCTAATCTAAGTTGTCATTTCTTTAATTTCTCCTTCTTTTGAGGAGTCAATTTATATCAAACAGAACCACTGTGTTACATACCATAATATACCACTTAAGAATTTTTGTTTTGCTTATATTAAAGTGCTAGTGCTTCTGCTAGTGCACTTTTTAATTTACTGTTAATGATGTTTGTTCTATTGTGACGTATTATACTTAGTCCAAAAAGCAGACCAAATGAATAAACTTAACATGCTTCGACTACTTATAGTACATCGATCTCTTATAGTGCATTGGATTTGGCATTATTTTTATTAAGACCTCATCAAACTTATCAAAATTGTTTATGTGGTAGATAATTACTAATGCATTAAGCACAATTTTGATAAATGGATTTACACAAAAAGTTTAAGTATTTTAAATGTATTCTCATCTTATTATTTTTTTAGCACACCATACATAAACAATACTGATGTAATGGAAGAAATAAAAGAGATTAACCGTTCAAAAGGTTTGGGATTTGCGCAAATCCTTAGCAAATATTTAGCGGTCGGGATTGTCGAAATGGGGCAAAAAAGAAAAGAAAAGCCAAGGCTTTAGAATATATAAGAAAGTGTTAAATGGCTTTCGTAAAGGTTTACGGAATGATCCTAAGTGAAGCCAAAAGATTTTGAAGAAAATGATTTTGATGTGAATTTTCCGTGCTTATATATATAAGCAATATAATGTTTCTTTTATGTTTGAGTACATTAAACAACAAGACACTCGACGTAAAATTAAAATTGTCGATGTAAGACACCGACACCACAACACACAAACTATTTAGCGCAATGTAGCTTTTGTGCAAAATCAATACCATGATACAACTTTTAAACGACCGACTAAAAGGTCTAGAGAAAGGCTGAGCGGTTGCTTTGCTATTCGCTTCAGCATGACACCGACATCAACTTAACAGTTAGGCATAATTATTTCTTTTATTTGCGCGCTTATTATAAATTTAAAATCCACTAATTTACGGATTTTCCGCGTTAGTTACATAAATATATTTCCGACGTTTCGAATTCTTTCCAGCATCTATGATCACAGGCAGACTAAGTCGGTATATGTCTGTGTCTCAATGTTTTGGAATAACCGTCAGAGTTTTTATTTTAAATTTGACAAATCTTTAATTTTCTTAATTTTGAACAATTGCTTGACAAAAGTACTTATGTTGTCCTTTGGTTTTGTAGTTTTTATATCTTTGGGTTTAATTTTTGAAATTATTGGATCTAAAGCGAAAACTCCGTAAATTAGTAGAACGGTTGGGGTTTTTTTTTCTCTCCCGTCTCCCGGGCTGACTTCAGGAACTTCCGGGACTATGTCAACTTCCTCCGTAAACGGTTTGGATGGCGCTACACACTGAGCCCCGTCGAGATGAGGTTATATTAATCATATACAGGTTGTCCTAAAACTCAACTTCTAGCTGAAACTAAAAATAATCAAAAAAACTTATTTCTTGGAATTTGAAAATTATGGCAATAAGAAATTTGGTAAAATTGTAATCATTTTCAGTTTTATGATTATTTTTTAATATTTTTGTTCATAAAAGATTTGAAAATACTTTAAATAACTTATGTGAAGGACACTCAAACATAATGATACCCCATTTGGTGGCTGCCTTCCATAAAATATGTGACGGATAGGAAGTAAAATATTTAATTTCTGTTCGATCAACATTTTTTTTGTTATACTATATCATACATTCATTCATTTATTCATTCATCATCAGCCTTTGATAGTCCACTGCTGGACATAGGCCTCCCCTAACACACCCCTATTTATTGGGCTTTTACTATCCACCACGCTGGTCCAATCGGGTTGGTGGGTGGACGACTTTTAACATCCCATCCGACCATGGATCATCTTACTTTTTAGGATAATGGGTGATCGCCAAATTGCCTAACCAACTAGAAACAACAATGAAAAATTGTTGTGTCCCCGCAGATTCGAACCCACGCCTCCGGTTTGGAGGCAGTAGGCTATATCATACGCCAAGACATAATTTCCTTGAATTGCAGTTTTAAGACATAAGACGTCATGAATAATTAATTGGAAGAGATAGAAGACAAAAAACCGTCTACTTTCATGTATGTCACGAGTTGTTTTTTTACCAATTTCTGATAATTCACTCGTTATATTAATGAGCTCAGTAATTTGTATGAATACTGAAACAAAATTTTTTGTCTTTTATTAGTTTTTGATAAAAATATATCATATATATGTTGGAAAGCACATTGGGGCAGTAGCAATATTCAACTTGTTTTACTGAACAAAATGTCGGACCACGATGTTAATTTCACCATGCGTGTAACGTACCACCACGTACCACGTACGCATGTAATTATCGATGCTCAAATATTATGCGGTATTATTTTATGCAACATATAAAGCGTAATCAACCTAGTGATAAATTCTTTTTAGGCTTATGTATCCTAAAAAAACTGCCTCTGTTGCCTAGTGGTATGGGCGTATGCTTTAGAAACCGGAGGTCGTGGGATCGAATCCTGCAGGGACTCAACAAGTTTTCATTGTTGTTTTATAGTTGGTTAGGGCAATTTGGGCCGATCACCCAAATGTCTGAAAAGTAAGATGATCCATGCGTCGGATAGGCATGTAAAAAAATCGGTTCACTCGCCAACCCGCTTTGGACCAGCGTGGTGGAATACGGTCCAAACCCTCTAATGGTTATATATGGTATTAGGGGAGGCTTATGTCCAGCAGTGGACTATCAAAGGCTGATGTTGTGATGTGATGTGATCTTAAAAAGGACATTTATTTTTTTTAGTTGCCATATAATGATTTCTTTTGTTTACGCGAATACTACACAGGTGTGGGGCTGCGGCATAAGAATTCAACCTCCCCATCTCTTCCCTTGGGTGTCGTAAGAGGCGACTACGGGAAAAAGCTACTACTGCACATCTATTCAGTGGCGGCCGACAGATGGCGGGATAACCATCTCCGCTTTCAGATCCTAAAGTGCAGAGACCATCAATGGGCAGCAGCATTGAAGGTGCAAAGGATCTGGAAATGACAGCGGTTGCCAACCCGCTTGCCAGGCGTGGCAACTATGGCAAAACCCCCCCAATGAAGTGTGTCAGTAATGTACGGCCCCCAGTTCCCGGCAGCTCTGCTATTGCTGGCTACTGTAGCAGTCCATGGTAACTGTGCAGGGCAGGGGGTGCTAGAATCCCGGTGAGTTCGGCTACCAACAACGACGACAGGACCTGGCAACATACAACACACGGACATTAAAGACCGACGAGAGAATAACGGAGCTGGAAGAGGAGGTAAACAAGTTGCGATGAGATATAATAGGATTATCCGAAGTCTGAAGACAGGGGGAGGATAATAATCAACAACAATAATCCTTGAATCCGGCAACTTGTTTTATCACCGCGAGGGCGACCAACTGAAGTGTCGGATTTATCGTCCGTAAGTCTCTCATTAGCAACATTGTTAAAATCGAAAGTGTGTCGTCAAGGGTTGCTTATCTTATACTCAGAATATCGAAACGGTATTCGCTAAAGGTCATACAGGTATAAGCACCAACACCGACACACTCCGATGATGAGGTGGAGGCAATGTATAAGGACATCTCACGAGCCATACATTCCTCTAAAACTCAATATAAGGTGCTGATGGGGGATTTTAACGCAAAATTAGGCAAAAGACAAGACGATGAGCTGCGAGTGGGCAATTTTGGAGTAGGCCAACGGAACCCAAGGGGGCAACAGCTGGCTGACTTCATGGAGAAAGAAAGACTCTTTATGATGAATTCTTTCTTTAAAAAGCAGCCCCACAGGAAGTGGACCTGGATCAGCCCCGATGGTTCATACATCATCATCAACCTGTGATAGTCCACTGCTGGACATAGGCCTAACCCTAATACACCCCTATCCATTAGAGGGTTTTTGGACCGTATCCCACCACGCTGGTCCAATGCGGGTTGGTGGGTGGACCGACTTTTTACATGCCTATCCGACGCATGGATCATCTTACTTTTCAGACAATTGGGTGATCGGCCCAAATAGCCCTAACCAACCAGGAAACAACAATGAAAATTTTTTGAGTTCCCGCAGGATTCGAACCCACGACCTCCGGTTTCTAAGCCACATGCCTATACCACTAGGCTACGGAGGCAGTCAGGTTCATACATACCATACATACATACCATATCCTAAATGCCGAAAGCTTGCAGCTTGAGCTTAATAATCGCTTCCAATGCCTAGACACTTGCCGCACTATGGACGAAACTAACGCTGAGCTCGTGGAAACTGTCCGTACTGTGGGTACTAGGTTCTACAAGGCGCACCGCAAGCCTAGAACCCAAAAACTCTCTGATCACACTTTGAACCTTATGGAAACAAGACGGAAGATGCGGCTACAGTCTTCTTCTGACATGTTAGACTACAGGCAGCTAAATAGACAGATCTCCAAGTGTATGCGGCATGACTTGCGCATCTTTAATACATGTCGTATTAAAGAGGCGATTGAACGGAACCAAGGTTCTAAAGTCTTCGCCAGAGATCTGTCTGTTGGGCAAAAGCCAGCTAACTTAGTTGAAGACCGAAATGGGGGCCGTCGTCTCCGGTAGACCAGAAGTTTTGAGTGAGATCGAGAGATTCTATGGACAGCTGTACACATCGTCGTCGGAACCGCTTATTGCAGCGAGTGATGACCCAAGAGCAAAGCATACCCGGCACAACTCCGAAAATATTCCGGAAGTCTGTCTGAGCGAGATACGAATGGCTCTCGAAAAACTTAAGAACGGCAAAGCACCTGGTGAGGACGAAATTACAGCAGAGCTTCTGAAAGCGGGTGGAGAGGCTCTTTAATTTCGGTGGTGCTGTTCTTCAAGAAAGGTGATAAAAGCCTCTTGAAGAACAACAGACTGATTTCCCTTCTGAGCCGCGTTTATGTCCTGTTCTCGAGAGTCATCTTGAATCGTCTCGCTTCCAGACTAGACGACTTCCAGCCACCCAAACAAGCTGGATTTAGAAAAGGCTTTAGTACCATAGACCACATATTTACGCTGCGGCAGATTATACAGAAGACCGAGGAGTATAATCTGCCTTTATGCTTGGAGTTTGCCATTATATATATCATAATCTGCCTTTGGACTATGAGAAAGCCTTTGATTCTGTCGAAATTTGGGCTGTGCTGCTGTGGCCCTTCAGCGTTGCCAAATTGACTGCCGGCCGTTTGAGGAAGCTCCAAGTCACTCAAGCGAGCTATGGAGAGGGCTATGCTCGGTATTTCTCTGCGTGATAAAGTGCGTAACGCAGCCATCCGCAGAAGAACCATGGTAACCGACGTCAGCCGCAAAGGTAGGAAGCTGAACTGGCAATGGGCCGGCCCAGCTCATCGTAGAACCGATAACCGTTGGGGAAGAAAGGTTCTCGAGTGGCAGCCTCGTACTGGCCATCGCAGTGTCGGACGACCCCTCACCAGATGGAGTGACGACCTGTGCAAATGTGCAGGAGGTCGATGGCGACTTATGGGGGAGGCCTATGCTCAACAGTGGGCTTTGACAGGCTGAAACTACGACGATGACCTACGATGAATACTCCACATTATTGAATAAAAGGACTTTTTACAGATTTTATAGTTTATTTTACATATTTAAATTCCCGGCGTTTGGAACACTGTCAAGCGGCCGTGGTTACGGGGTAGACTGAGATATAATGCGTCTTGTCGCCCATTGTTGGTTCGCTATAAATAACAATTGTTTGACAGCTCTTTAAATAATTAATAACATAATAATAATAAATAAAAGTTAAACTACTTAGTAAGGTCCCGGATCGGAATGCATTTACAAATATTGCTGGTATTACATATATTCTTATGAAACATATTAAAAGTTTGGTGATGAACAAGTATTTTTATAGTTATTGGTTTAACGAAACATTTACCTTAAACGGTATCTGAAACCGTTTCCGCATCAGGTAGCGAAGAGGACATCAAAATGTTAATCTAATCTAGCACTCTTATTATACTGTAAATTATTTTATAGAGCATGTACCAAGACTGTTTTTTTTCTGCTTCGAGTCGTTCTTTTTCACATTGATTATTTTATTAAAATAATATTTAAGCTATGAACATTATTTATCTTTTTTTCTTGCGTTATATTCATGCTGTTAACTTATAAAATATTATTTACAAAGTACCGTATGGAAATATTTTGTGTTATTAAATTTTTAGATATTTTTTTTAAATGATAATAGGTAGTCAAATTTCGGGAGCACTAAATTTTGTTTTTTAAAACTAAAATAAAAACTCAATGCCGATATTGAGGCTTTAATTAACTTAATAATGATAGGTGTTGCCGTTATGGAGGCACTAAATATAATGAATTAAAATTAGTTCACAATTAATAATGCGCGCTGCGTTAGCCTGGGAACGCTTGTTCAGATTCCTCAGAAAAGTAACATAAACGCTTACTATGCTTTCTCACGATTGAGGACTGTGAGAAAGGCTCAAATGTCTATATTGCGAAATTGCTGAACAAGCCCTCTAGTCCAATACAGAAGGGTGAGGGGGATGCATAACTAGGTTGTCAAATATCTCCCTTACGCTCTTTTGCTCTTTTATCAATGCTTTATAAAAAGTGTTACAGTTATCAGATTTGGGTCAAATTTGAGCCGTTTGTTAATAATCTGTTTCCAGTTATATAACATCTTCATAATATCCCCCTCGTAGAAGCCTCCTTATTTACGAAGAACTCGGCACTTTATACAAACCCTTTCGAGATTGAGTTGGTGCTATGTCCGGACTATATCGTGCATGCGACAAAACCTCCAATCCGAGCTCCCGTATGATATAATATTAAGGACTGAAGATTATTTTTTAACTATACAAAGATTGAACCTATAATTAAAAATTAACGGTAAAGTTTGGAACTAATGACAAATATGTGTTTTTTCTGGGAGCTCGGTATTTACATATTTTGATACATGTTTTTGTTTGGACGGTACCATAATGTCATTTTTTTTTATATTCTTTGTTTTACCTCAGATAAAGATTACTTACCAAACCATCTCCTCATGTTCTCTACATGCTATTAACTAACTGTACATTTGGCGTCCAAATAAGATGTAGTTAAAGCAAATTGGACGAAGTTATGATTACTTATATTTATGGTACAGTGTGAGGTCGGACCGGTTAAAATTAAGTTAACACTCAAACCTCAGACGGACTCTGCTGGAATAGAAGGTACGCTGAACTGGTCCAATTAGTCTTAGATATTACAAGCTATAAGCAAAATACGCTCATTTTTATTTTTAATAACTTAACATTTAATGCTGTTTAAAGTTAATTACTTCGAAGATATAGCTTTACTTCATATTACTTCAAGTTAATATACAGATAATTCACAAAGTTTTACATATAAAGTTAACGCTTACTTTTGATTGACTTCGCAAAGGAAGGAAGTAATCAATTCAGAGGGCGTTTTTTTTCTATTTATTTATGTTACCTAGTTGGTCTGCTCTTGGCACTCTGATTTTGTTTATTCTTAATTAAGTTTCATATTTTTAAATGAATTTTAAATGAATTGAGATAACTAGTTTACTACGTACGTAGTTTACTTACGGCGTCAAAAATCACCATTTGCGATTAAATTCCTAACTATGGGTTAATTTTAAGATGTAGATATAAATATGTTTTTTTATAGTTGTACTACTTGAATTGACCTACAATAAAGGCAGCAGCATATATTTATGTTTTGAGAATAACCCACAATAAGCTTTTTAATAAAAAAGAATTTAAAATAATACAAATTCAAGTACACATAAAAGTTATGCAAAAAAAATTTCATTCTATCCTAATTTAGTAATAATAGCACGAGGTTGTGATTTTGGTGCCGTACTTTTTTTTATTTCTTAAATATCTATTAAACTTCTTATCACAGAATATGGGAATAATAAGAAAACAATTTCTATCATTTAAACAAAGGATGAACAAAATCGGAGCACTAGGAGCGGAGCAACCTAGTATTCAAATTCAAATTCAAATTCAAATATCTTTATTCAATATAGAAGTTTACACTTGCTTATTGATTGTCAAACGCACTACCACCGGTTCGGAAAAGGACGCCACAGACCTGAGAAGAACCAGGCGAAAAAACTCAGCGGGCTATTTTTATGTCATCTTTTAAAAATAACAAACATTTTGATAATTGGACATTACTATTATGCAATTTTGAAACAGGACCTGGAGCGAGCATTTCATTACCAGGCTGTGTTATCATTTTAAAATTCATTAATATCGTAATAACCTTTAACACATAAACGTTCCTTGACTACCTTTTAAATTTATTAATAGTTAAATTCTGAACGTTTACTGGGATTTTGTTGTAAAACGTATACATTGTCCCATAAAGACTTACTTTATTCTTCGCAGTCTAGTTGCTGGAAGAATTAGATTATGTTTGTTCCTTGTATCTATAGTTATGTGCATCCACAATGTCTTTAGGAAATCATCTCTATTTTTTGCACATACATTAAATTTTCAAATATGTATTGAGACCTAACGGTCATTATTTTTATTTCAGTGAACAACTTTCTTAATGATTATTAGATAGTAACATATATACATCATCATCATCATTATCATCAGCCTGTGAGAGTCCACTGCTGGACATGGGCCTCCCCTAATACACCACTATCCGTTAGGGGGTTTTGGACCGTATCCCACCACGCTGGTCCAATGCGGGGTGGTGGGTGGACCGACTTTTTATATGCCCATCCGACGCAAGGATCATCGGCCCAAATTGCCCAAACCAACTAGGAAACAACAATGAAAATTTGTTGAGTCCCTGCAGGATTCGAACCCACGACCTCCGGTTTCTAATGCACACGCCTATACCACTAGGCTATGGAGGCAGTTAACATAAATACAAATAAATAAAATAAAACGTACGCTCCGAATTGAGTACGTCTTTCTTTTGAGGAGTCGGTCAAAAAAGTGTTTTAAATACTGGACTATTGTAACTTGCCTCCACTCCAAACAAAGATTAGGAACACGACTGTGAGTTTCTGGCCTACATAATAATAAAATTAAAAATAATTAAACTTACCAAATAAAATTAGTAATCATAATTGATTTCCTAACAATAAATCATTTAATAAAAATAAAAAAGGGACTGTGGTAGAGTTCATGGAAAATAATATAAATTTCATTGAAATTTACCGGTTTTGGACAATTACAAAATATTATTGGAATTTATAATAATCAAATACAAAAATATCCGTGTAAAGTATCTTACATGGATATTTTTGTATTTGAATTAAAAAAAAAAAAATTTTATTCATTAATTTGTGGTTTTTGTTTACATATAAGAAGTCTCTATTTAAGAGTCGGTCTACAGTTTTAGGGTATATACATTGAAGTTGCAATGAATTTTCTAAATTATTACACTCCTATTAGGAGGTTGCGTGAAGGCGAGAATGCAAGCGAGAAAGTGCCACTTCAGTATACACCTAACGTTGCTGCACTCGCTTTGATGTCGGGGACTTTTAACCAGTCGCTAAGTGCCGATGCTTTGGTTTACGAATTAGGAAACTTTATTTTTACTTATGAATGATATGCTAAAATCGATATATTAAGTCCAGACACGGTTTTATATAACCATAAACGTTGCCTGAGTTAGGTTTTTGCAAAAAAGCTCAAAAGAAGTAATCTGTCGAAGCTCTGGAACAAATCTGGCTTAATTATTTCTTCTAAGTCTGAGATCTTATCTGTGATAGCGAATTTTTGAGGAAAATTTGTCCTCTGTGGCAAAAATAAGACACGTTGGACAAAAGACTCATGATACAACTAGCTTAACCTTCGTGGACTATAAAAAGGTTTTTCCTATTGAAAATCTAAGCTGTTCTGAAATCTGTTGTCCACTTATCGTTAGGAACAGGATTTCAAGAACCTAAATAAAAATCAACGTGCGAACCTTTAACTCCTTCGTTTAGATGCTATATTGGTCGAGTCATCACAGTTGGTCTTGGGATGAGGCGATGATGGATGGTTGGTGATTATGGCGGTACTCTCAAAATTGTTGATCAATATGTATATTTCAAATAAGTTTTTTTTATAAATGCAATATATGGGATATTGCATTCAGAAAAAAAAACTTATTTATGAGGGAAGTCGGAAGAAATCGTCGATAATGCAGTATTTGTAGAAGAAAGTCTTTAACCAATGCACTCTGTTCTACCTGTGATGGCTTTGACTGTAGTACTTAGTAGTAGTTTGAAAGGCGCTATGCTTAGGATTTCTTAGTCGAATAAAATTATTCAATAATAAATTCCTCCGACAAAGGACTTGGCCTAGTCCTAGACTATAGAACTTTAGCGTCCACTTCAAGCGCCTCGCGCCTCGAGCGCCGAGAGCTGCCACCGCTCTAGACAGGTTGCTCCCAAACCTAAGCCTTCAGCTCCCGTAGGGCGGAATTCTAGGTTAATGCTCTGTATGGTGTTCCTGCGTAACACCATACAGAGCCATTGATCTAGAAAAGGCTGACACTGAGGACCCAGAGGTAGTTGGTAATGCCTTATGGCTCGCCTTATGCCCTGGAATCTAGAAGCTGAGGTTCTTGCTTTGCTGCGTTTTCGGCGCGACGAGGCATTTTTCCGGGGCCACGAGCCAGCCCTAGAGGAGATAAGAGGGTAGAGGAAAAAACTGCGCCCTTGAACCGGCTAGGGGGTGTCGCCGTCCAGATAAAGGCTCAAGAAGGCTAGATGAAGGCTAAAGTCACTTTTTCCAACGGCAAAGAAAAAAATGAGATGCCGACCTCCGTGCAGTGGCCGGTTCTAGATTGATGCGAGTTGCAAGAGATCAGCCGCCTTGACGTACATTAAAAAAGGCGTATGTTCTACAGTGGACTGCTAAAGTCTGCAAATGACGCCTATCTTACTCAGTGATATTGTATGGTTTTAAAATCAGTGGTGTAGTAGTGTGTATTTGTAATGTAAAAAAAATTCTTTTCTCTTAGTGTGTCTTATGATAGGTAGATAACGTAAAATGTTCGGGGTTTTCAGACCTAGCAAATATCGTTTTACCGTCAGTTTGTATTCAAACTTTATTACAATGCGTAAACATTTTTAAATATTCACAAATTTATATTCACTGCAACTACTAAAGACCTTCTAGGAGTCAGCGTATCGCCATCATAATACTTAAAAATATTTTCACTAAAAAGAAAGAATCGCGTTTAAAGCGACACTATAATATTTTTGATCAGGACTACTATAAAATGATAATAATGGCACAGCGTATTATGTAAAAAAATAATAGTTCTATATACTGAGGCAGGAGTTCTGGATTTTGTTGATTGTAAAATTAAATATTATGTACGCCGAATCGTGAGCGATCCCGGTGTTCGTGCGGTTACTAGTGGCGCTGACACATGACTTTAGAATAATGTAAATCTAGCCAATGCATAAAGTCACCAAATGCATATAATCACCAAATGCATATTTAAAAGGTTTAGTAACATCATTCACTGATGAATGAAGTGTGGAAAGCATGAAAAAATTTGTTGTTTACTGACATACACACTGACTTAGCAACTCCCAAAGACTCCGTCTATCTTTGGGAGTTGCTTAGTATAATACATATAGTTGTACTAGATAACTATAAGGCCTTACAGGCCTCCGTATTACGAGCCTTATTTTTACATAGATAATTTTACTTTTTATATAAATAATTGAGTATTCAGCCAAAAATATCCTAAGGAACCCGAAAACATCGATAACACAATGTTTGTTTACTTGTTAGAAAGTCAAGGGCATTTACGACAACATGTTGGAGGTGGTTTTGAAAACATTCAGTTCAAGTTTTTAAGTTTAAGCTCGTAGTTTAAAAATTATAAACTTATTCAATTAAAAATGTACACTTACAACTCCAGTTCGCTCTATTTAAATTATTTTCTTAATTCCTTACTAGCGAATTTCATTAGCATAGCGCCCCTGCTTCGCACGGGTACATTGCGGATAATAACATTATTTCAATGTTCAAAAAAACATTGATATACGGACATATACAACCTTAATCTGCCTGTGATCATGGATTCTGGAAAGAATCCGAAACGTCGGGAAGAAATATATATAACTAATGTGAAAATTCGCAAATTAATAGATTTGATATGTATAATAATCGCATAAATAAAAGAAATAATTACAAAGGTTAACTAACACACAATACCTGAGGTTTACTTTTAGGAGGGAGCCCACAGTTCTATAAGTTGCTTTGTTGTAAAATTAATTAAAATAATACAATTTGAAAAGTAATAGGCTTATGTGCTATTATTACATTAGCCCTCATACAATCCGGCTACACTCAGAAAAGTTAATTTCCAGTTTTAATATACTGATTTTCATTCTAATTTCCTGCAAAAAGACCTAGAAGAATAGTTGTTTTGTCAAAGTAAAAGAAATGGCAATAGCATGGAAATCGGCATCCAACCTGTTTGGAGGTTGACCAACATCCCGTCGCCCAAACGCAGCCTCCACTCCAGAACCTTATTCCACAACCATCACATCCCAATCATCACCTTTGTTAGTACAGCTGGCAAGGCCTCCCCCAAACCCCACCAAGGGTTTACCATCCCCCGGTGGTCCAATGGTTTGGGGGGGACCGACTTTTTCGCCCATCCGGAAATGGATCATCTTATTTCGACAATTGGGGATCGGCCCAAATTTCCAACCAACAAAAAACAATTGGGAAATTTGTTGGTCCCGCAGGATTCAACCCCGACCTCCGGTTTCTAAACAAGCCCATACCCTAGGCTCGGGCATCAAACAATTCCGGGAACGGCCCCCGCCACTTTATCGGACAATCTTTGAACTTTTTCGGACTTTGTTCTTTATGGATTTCCAAAGAACTTTTCCGACAAAAAAAACTCCAGCATGGCGGCCCAAAGCCCATGAGCACGGAAAACTTATTCCCGTGCTGTGGTCGTGGAAGCCGGGGGGATTCCCGTTTTTAAAAAGCCCGTGTCGAGCAGGGGAGCGAAAGTTGATTAGATTTATGATGATAAAAGGTTATTAAAAAATACTTTTTTATCACCCCCTGCACTATATAAACAAAAAAAATTTACTTCAAACAACGTTCATTTTACGCAGTTTAAATTAACGTTTTTTTTTAAAATTGTTTGATTTTTTCGATTTTAAATATCGATCTCTACATTCTTCCCCGTCTTGCTTAACAGAGACTTCCAGCCACCCGGAAGAAGGGCCGAATGAACGTGGACAAGAAAAAGTCAGCTGACCTCATGTAACCCGCCGGGGTTGCTGGTGTTGTATGTGGTGGCGTGCCAAAGTTTCCCAAAAATTTACCCGGGACAAAGGTCTTTTAGGTAAGTCCAACTTCAAACAGAGAGCAACGCAAATCCAGCTCGGATGGGTAAATAAATTTAAATATTCTTCGTCCATTATCCCTCAATGCCTGAGGACTAAGGTCTTTGACCAAAATTTTACTGATGGGTGACGACCCGACAAATGCATGTCGGTGGATAGGGGCGGATCTTCCTGGCGACGAATGGGTCTAGGGTTTGACAGGCTGAAACGACGACGTCGATTTTAAATCTCTAATGTCTTTTGAGGTATTCATTTCATCATAATGTCTCTATGATTTGTGTACGTATAATAAAGGATTTTTCCATACCAGTTAGTCCAGCAGGGAATCCATCAAGCCTGTGATAGCATGCTGGACCGGCTCCCAATACTTCCTATCCATTTGGGGTTTTGATCGTTCAACCACGCTGATCCAATGGGGTTGGTGGGTGACACTTTTAACATTCGAACACCCATCCGAGCTGGACCATTTTCGACCATTGGGATCGCCCTAATTGTCCTAACCAACTTGGAAACAAAAATGAAAATTTATTGAGTCGTCGCAGGATTCAAACCCACGACCTCCAGTTTCAAAGGCACATGCCCATACCACTAGGCTTCGGAGGCAGTTAAAAAATTTAATGCTTATTGTGTGTCATTCAAGTTCAAGTAGTACAATTGTATGAAATATAGGTTAATTCTATCTCTTAAGCTTGAGCCAGCGTTTGGAATTTAATCGCATGAGGGTGTGATGTTTGTCGCTGAAGTTTTCTTAATTTTGTAAATATCCATTATTACTAGTAAAAAAAAATAAACTACTAGGTGCGGAGCAACAAGGTAACATATATAATAAAAAACATATGCGCTCCGAATTGAGTGCTTCCTTCTTATGGGAAATAAGTCAAAAAAAGACTATTTTGAATACCATGTTTTAAAAATCTCATAACTTTAAAAAAAACTTACGTAATGCTGACATGAAAACATAAAAAAGTAAGTACTAGTGATCTGTGATCAGCACTTAAGGAGCACCTTAAGGACACCTAAAAGTATTTTAGTTTTATGATTTTCTACCCGCTTCTCAAGCGCCTCTAAACGAATGCTTGGTTATATACTTCAGAATAACCTTCTTTTTAATAAGGCCTAATTAGTGTTGTTTTTGTTTTTGATTATCTCAAATGAGCATAGCTAAAGAAAAGGCTCTTACTAATGATCTTAGCTGTTTTTATTATGCAGGGTTGATGTCATTTTAAATTAAATGAAGTTAGTTATGAGCTGTTTGAAACAAGAGATATTTTATCAAAGTTACTGCTTTTATTATATATTAATTTATTTAGTTTTAAAACGGGAGCTGTGTATTTTTGTTTAATTTTAGCTAATTAAGCCTAATTTTCTGAAGTAAGAGTGTAACCTTTTTGGTACATAGAATGTTTGAATTTATTTAGTTTTATGCATTTTTTCAAATGATAAAATAGGAAGCTAACTTTGCCCGGATTTCCTCTTAGTGATAGAGTCCGTTATGCAGACATTCGCAGCAGAATGATGGTGATCGACATAGCTTTCAGAGTTAGCAAGTGAGAAGTAGCATTGAGCCAGCCATATAAGTCGTACAATCAATGACCGATGTTTAGAAAAGTTCTCGAGTGGCAGCCACATAATGGTAATTGCCTTGTCGGACGACCCACGAGATGGAGCGACGAAATGTGCTGGAAGTCGGTGGATGCAGAATTGTGCCTCGTGGCAGCTCATGGGGGAGGAATATGTCTAGCAGTGGACATGTCTAGGCTGATGTGATGATAAAATATTTCATATTATGTACCAAATAAATGTTCATTTCTCCTTTCTGTCATTAAGTTAAAAAGGCGTCAAGTCTATATCTTCGTATGAAGCTAACAAAGCACTTCATTAACCACTGCTTTTAGACTTCTATACACTGCATCATCGCAGTGTATATAAGTCTAAAAGCAGTGGTAGCAGCAGCAAAACTTCCGACAGACCGTGATGGGCTGTGAATAACTCGAACTGGAATTAAAAAACCGATTTGATGCCCTTAACACACCGGAAACCACAATGGCAGTTGGTGAGGCACAAAATTCCGTAGTAGACTGCATAGATGACGTGGGTAAAGGGTTTTGCAGGCGTAAGCGTACTGGCAGGAAATCCAAACTCTTCAATGGAACGCTTGGTCCTACGGAGGAGCATCGAAAGCATGAGGACACCACTTCAACACATGTGAAACTTCTTTTGAAGCGGATTCGCAAATTGATACGCTTAGCTTGATGTTAACTGAAACTGGTCGAAAGTGTTTGTGGAGAAGCTCGAGAGAAGCCATCTGTTGAAGCTCAGTGACTGTTCTGGCTCGATTGTTTCTTATAAATCTGAGATCTTATCTGAGATCCAGGATTTCTGTGGCAAATAGTACGCATCACAGGCTCCTTAACCTGATTACCGGGCTAACGATCCACATGCCAGTCTGACTCGGCATCTTTCTTGTGAGCTTCCTAACGTCAGCTGTCTGTGTGTGTGTGATGAGGTTAGGAGCAGCTAAAAGCGGGAAGAGCTCCTGTAAAAGATGGAGCTACGACCAAACTGCTTAAAGCAGGGACAACCCTGCCTTAAGTGACCTACGAACGTTATTCGACTTCGACGTCCTTCAACAAGGCATATCTTACAATGCGTGGCTTGAAAGTAAAGTCGTTCTATTCTTTAAGATTACGCGGGCTTGTGGTCACTCAAGTTTCGTCAGCCAATTTGATTGGACCAACTAGCTCGAGTGACAGTGATATGGTAGATTTTTTAAAGGAACAGAAACGAGGATGCAGTTCGAAGGACCATGTGCGTAATCCAGCTTGAACAACGTGGTTCTGAAGCTGGATTGGAAATGCGATAAAAGGAAAGATTAATACCTCGTCTGATGGCGGCATAGCTGCAGGAGTCTTCGTTGATGCGGTTGGGGTTCGCGGTAAACGTAAAACTATTAGAACGGAGCATTGGCCATTCACGTCGCGTGACTTTACGAAATATGATGCGCTGCGTAGGAACTTTCTTTTCGAGGTGAGGAAAAATTAAAGAAAAAAGGAGGGCAGGCGAAAAGAAGCGGTATCGTAAAAAGGAAGATGATTGCGTAACCAATTTGCGGCTGTGTTAGGCGACATAGAAATGCGGGCGAACAGGTGATAATGCCCTGCTTAAGAATTACCGACCGATCTCACTTTTAAGCCACATATACAAGCAGTTCTTGAGAGTCGTGATGAATCACCTCACCAACAATCTTGATGGATTCCAGCCACCGGAGCAGGCTGGCTTTCGCAGAGGATATAGCACCATAGACCTTATCTTCGCCATTAGGCAAATTGTAGACAAAACCTATGAGTACAGTCGACCACTGTCCCTTGCCTTTGTGGACTATGAGAAAGCTATTGACACTTTAGAAACCTGGGCTGTTCTGGAGGGTCTCTAACGGTGTCAGGTCGATTATCGATACGTTGAGGTATTAAAATGTCTGTATAGTTCTGCGTTTATGTCCGTTCTGAATCCGGGGGTTCAAATGAGACCAATCCCATTGCATCGAAGAGTGAGACAGGGGGATGTTATATCCCTGAAACTGTTTACTAATGCATTGGAGGACGTCTTTAAGTCCCTAGACACGATATGGACGACGATATGGACGTGGCATAAACATTAATGGCGAGTACCTTTCACACCTCCCTTTCGGTGACGATATCGTCATATTGGCTGAGTCGTTTGAGTGCTTACTACGTAAATATGTTGCACAGCTTAAATAAATCTTCTCTATCTATCGGGCTCAGGATGAAATTGGACAAGACGAAAATCATGTTCAATGAGCTTGTTCTCCCGAGTCAAGAGAGTGTGGAACAAACTATGCGCTCTACGCGCTTGGAGTTTCTCTTGAGATTAAAATCCATTGTGAATTCATCCGGCAAAAAGCGAAAGTTACCAAAACAGGGCAAAGTATTAGCTGCTTCAAGTGGCAGTGGGCCGGTCACGCGTTCCGATGAACGGATGGCCAATGGGACCATAAGGTTCTAAACTGAAGGCCATGTTTGAGAAAACGGAGTGTTAGCTGACCACAGACCAGGTGGGATGACGATCTCCATGCAGGAGCCGGTTTAACATGGCAGCGAATAGCTGGGGATCGGCCATCTTGGCGTTCATTAAAAAAAGGCGTATGTCCAGCAGTGGACTGATAAGGGTTGATATTGATGATGATGGTACTTTAACTAGTAATAAATTATAAAATTTATAAGTAAGTCTCTTTGATTTATCATTGCTAGAGTCATAGTCACAGCATATAAGAATTAAACTATTAATAAATTTAAAAAAGTAGTTAAGGAACGTTTATGTTTTAAAAGTTATTATAACATAAGTGAATTTTTAAATGATAACACAACTTAGTAATATAATACGGATTTTCAAGAAAAAAAAACGTTACCGAACATGAAAGTCCGCTGTGAAAAAGTTGTAACAATTTACGGCCCTATCGATAAGAAGTGTTCTCAGACACGTGCCTTGAGTACGTTAGTCAGCTTGTTAGATAAAAACTTCAGTTCGCGTCCCTCTTTCTTCCTTCATTCCTGTAAAAGACGCTACTCGTAAATTACACCAAATCATAAAAATGATGATAAGAACTTTCTGAGTCAACAACTTTTTTACTCGGGTTTTACTGTGGATTTTTCTAACCCTGCAATATTAAAATTCTCTACTTCATTTAGCAAGGGTTAATAATAACATGAGGTCAAGGAAGACAGTCAGCCGGGATTTGGAATGTTAAAGTAATTGGTATATGATTTCTTTAATATAACAGATTAATGGTATGCAATTTTAATAATATTAGAGACTTTAATCGTTTGTACAAGCTTTGTAACCCCAAGAGAATAAGTTACTTACTAAATTATCCGATAAACTTTGCGCTGCAAAACAATAAATTTAAGTGAGTTAGCCCGAAGGTTTTTCTTTTTATGTATAATGTAATAATGATAAATATGTTTTATTTTTATTTTTAAGTAAATATTTATTAAATTAAAATAATTGATTTTAGAGACCGAACTTAATCAATTAGTTTGAAAGTCATCATTATTTATAAATTTAATAAATTGGCAATAAAACATTATTAAAATTGAAGAATTATATCACATTGGATGCAAATACTACATTACAAGATTTTTCTAAACATTGTCGGCAAAAAAAAAAGACAATTAAATGTTAGAAAAATAATTGTTAAAATACTTAATAATAAACATAAATGTAAGACTTTTTTATTTAAATACATTATATTCCATTCTTTTTTTAAAGTTACAAGAATAATGATTTTGAAAACAATCATTGGAACATAACTCTAATAAAACCTTCATTCCGGTTATACTTCGGGGAAAATGGTTTTGTTTATTCATTCAGGTCGTTCTCGTTTCACGGTGCCATCTAATAATACGCAATACTTTCTGCAATATCAAAACAAATTGAGAAAATGTATCTCTAACAAAAATGAATTGTGAAAATTGGAAGCGTCGTGTAGAATGACGATTATATGAGGACCCCGGCCTGGGACAGATGCTTTGTCAATGAAGGGTCTTAGGAAATAAATAAATTTCATCCTTTGTTTTTCCAGGACAATATTGTTTTATTACAATTAATATTCGAGTTTAATAAAAAAAACATAGCCAATATAGACGTAAGAACTTCTACAAAAAATATTTTACGGAATATTAGTATAGGAACCAACAAATAATATAAAATTACGTAATTTCATATTGAAAAAAACAACAAGAGGTTCAACTTAATATCTGCCCGTTAAAATCCACCGCTAAATGTGCTCTCTCATAAGCCATCAAGTTGACGGCATCGTAGACATTGTACATTGCGAGGAACATTGTATGAGGCTTCCACTCGACTTGAGTTCCTTAAGTTGTCAGTTCTTCAAGCTTTATGACCGACCCCTTGCTAGTTAAGCCTAAATAGCTCCCTTAATAAGTTTTCCTTCACCAGTAGTGAAAGAAAACTTATCCTTGTAGTTCAGGAAATTGAGACTTAAGTCATGAGTTGGATTTTTCAATTGACCTCTGGTCCGAAGTTAGTCATACTTTGTTTTTCCTTTGTCTCTCTCTTACTTCCCTGAGTCCTCTACTCAGGGGCCATGGGAGCCAAGAGTTACCAGCCCACGCAGGGACGAGACTCCCAGGCCCCAGCCCCGATGTTAAGCTCAGCCGCTAGCTCCATTTTGGCCACAAAGGAGGGGACATCGACGACTCCACGCCGAGTGTCCCTTCCTCCAATGGCCCCTACACACCGCATCAGCCGCCCGGCCCCACCGAGTCGCGGAGAACAGGGAGAGCGGCCTTCAAACTACCGACATTCCTCTTCCCCCGTGACTCCTCCTTGGTTGCAAAGGACACGAAGGAAGGCACACCTACCTCCTGCAAACCGTCCCACTCACCCTCCTAGGCGCATCCAAAGCGTGCTTATTGAGCCCGCTAGGAGCAGCCTCCTCCACGTCCGGCCTTGCACCACAGGCCAGCTTGATTTACCGGTGGTAGGTCCCCATTTTTACAGGGGACCGTCTGGGTGGGTACCACCGCGGTGCCTATTTCTACCGCAAAGCAGTAGTGTGAAAACACAACTGTGTTCAGGTTTGGAGGGCACCGTAGCCAGCGTATTTACTGGGTAAACGAGACGTAACATTCTATGTGTCACGGTAGGCAGCGAGTTGGTGATATCAGTTTTGCCAATGTCTATGTGCGTCGGCGACCACTTTCCATCAGGTGGCCTGACTGCTCCTCTGCCTGCGCAGGTTATAAAAAGAAACAAATAAGGTTCCTCTTAGCCTGAGCCTCTCTGCAGCTGAGCAGGCCGCAGGTACTGAGCCCCACCGTTACGATAAAGCGAGAACCTGTTCGGGAGGAAGTTAGTCATACGAGTGTACACATCATGCCATCAGCATCTCAGGTTCTAAATAACATAATGAATAAGGAGTCAAAATCAAAATTTCATGTAGGCTGCTTTGTGAAATATAAAAGAAAACTTGTGATTCTTTGTGCTTTAGAAAGCGAAGGTCTTGGGTTCAAATCCTGCGGGAACTCAACAAATTTTCATTGTTGTTTCCTTGTTGGTTAGGGCAATTTGAGATTCAACCAATTGTCTGAAAAGTAAGATGATCCATGCGTCGGATGGGCATGTAAAAAGTCGGTCCACCCACCAACCCGCATTGGACCAGCGTGGTGGGATACGGTCCATAAACCCCCTAATGAAAAAGGCAAGGCCTATGCCCAGCAGTGTATTTACACAGGCTGATGATGTATGTATGATTATTTAAAAGTTCGTCGTCATGTACGTTCCTTTATATATATATGTACTTCTGGTAAAACTCTTTAACTAAATGTAGAGTTTATAATGCATCTTATCCTTTATGAGCAAGTCAATTTTTTATATATTTAATATAGTTAATTAGGTTTATCGAAAGTAGTTCAAATCAGAAATATTTATTATTTTACTTTCATGCTTATTAGAAAGCTATTTCAATTTGTTGAGGTATAATGTTCAATTAATATATTTTGTTACACGATCTCCAGTCTAATTAAACTTCGAAAGTTTCTGAAGAACGCCGCAAGAGATAATTGACAGGTTTTAAAGTTAGGTAAATCAAGAAAAGTGTATCGGGATTGATTTGTCAGGTTTACCTTTCAAATTTAATTTTCTATTTAGCATTTAATGAAAATTAATAATAACCTTATTGTAAAACTTAATTTTGTAAAATCTTTCACAGGCTATTGGATTATAACTTTACATAACTAGAGTTATTTCATCGTGGTGTTTCTAATGCTATATAATATGGTTAACTTTTACTAATATTGTCCTAATTATCCTGTTTAGGGAAAATAAGCACAACAAAAACCTTTCTACTATGACATAAGCCAAAATTGAAAACCTGTGCGGCAAATTCATTCCATCTGCTGCCAGGGAAACACACACACAGTGTACTTTTATAATATAGTTATGGGCCACATATACATAATAAACTCTGCAGCATACACAGAACAAAAAATATCACAGTTAGACAGGACATAATAGCCACAGACGAGCTTTCCAGCGATGAAATGAAGAGTTTTTTGTTCATATGTTAGATCTTCAAATAGTTTGGCTTACCAAGTTCAATCATTCTTGGATTTTAGATGACTGTTATAGCTTCTTTTTCGTGTTTTGTTTTATAATGCTTTTGGTATTTTCCTTACGTTTGCCAGTATCTTTCCGATATAAGTAACTTTATACGTTATTCTTTTTACAAATTTCAGTTAATGGTACCAAGGTGAACGAAATTTCACTGGCATGATTTATACAAGGAATTTCTGAAAAAAAAGTAGTCACTTCGTCTTATATATACTTAAAAAAATCTTTTCGGGTAGTCATAAACAGATTTGACAAATCCATAAAAAGAGTGAATTATCAGCCTGGAATATTAGGAAGCTTATAAAAAAGTAAAGTTTCTCATTTATGATTCCACTAATGCCCAAACACGTAGTTTCAGTTGCGATTTTAATAGCAAATGGGTTATCATTAAACGAAAATAGCGTGAGAATACTGCCAAGAGAGCTAACGTTGGAGTCAAGACGGCATTTTCATAATTGTATTTTTCGACTTATTTCATATTACAAACAATTTCATTAACCATCTTCTATAAAAGATAAGAAAGCTATTTTTTGCATGTCCATTTTAGTTTCAGTATCAAAACACAATTTTATTTGCAGCTGGGTGGCTATATAACGTATATTTTGTGTTTTCAGTAATGACCATTCAGGTTCTAGATAAAGTTTGACATGGAGTTGCAAGGTACTCGTACAGAATAAACCTTATCTTCACTTACTGATTTATAAGCCGGTTAAACTCGACCTAAGCTTTCTTCGTACTCTCAGATCAGTTTTAAATAGCAGTAGTTTTAAATTAGATAAAAAGTTGAAATTTTCCAATTATTACTATTTTTGTCAATGTACCAAAGCACAGTTATCGTTGCTCGCTCGGTAATCACAGCTCTCCTACACTAGAGAGGTTATCACCGAGTGTGAAAGCAATGGGCCTACCAAGACTACATAGTAGCTTTAAGTATCCTAAATTTATGGTAGTTTATAAGATTTCGCATCGTCAATTTAGTGAAGAGGTTTCTTCTGTAGTTAAATATTGGTCACATATAACATCAATAAACATTAAACACGACATAGCATTAATTTTTTAAAACGATTTGCAAATTACTTGGTGTGAGCGTTATTTCACGTCATCAGTTATAATAACTGGTTACGTGATATGAAACGCAAAACCGTCTCGTGTCAATTTGTTTGTAGTTGTTTCGTTCAGAGTTCGTCGTCTTCGTTCGTCAGTTGAGTGAACGTAAAGCGATATATTTCTTTCGCATCTTGCCTACCGACGGGCCGTGCGATAGAGATATTAGATCGAGACTTGCCGAGGAAGCGAGAGCCAACTAAATGTGGTCACTCACTGTGAGTGATGCATTTAGTTTTCATAGGTATGACTAATTCACATAGATACCACATTCGAGTGACCCCTGTTGGCACATAATGCCTTGCGATTCCGGAAAACCAGCTGATATTTAAATCAATAGTAAAATAAAACAAAACATAGATTTTTTTGTTTTATTTTTCTTTTTATTTAAAACTGAACGCTATGTATAAGAATGAAAGATAGTTACAATAAATTTGTTCAAAAGTGTAAACACAACAAAACTGAAAAATAAACAGTAAATATTAATCATCGTCATTGTAACAAAAAAAACTAATATTAATAATTAAATACGCCAGTAGTAATATTTTTATTTTAATCATAGTTTTGTAGTTAACAATAATCAATCAATAAAACATTTTATAATTGTAAACCGGAGTAAAGTATGCAGAAAAGTAAATACACTGATTTCACTATTGGGCATCAAACACGAAACCGTTATTTTCGTTTCGTATGTAACCGTATAGCTCAGAAACGTACGTAACCGTATAGTTGTGAAACTTATGTATACACAGAAGCTGGATGAAAGTAGCTAGTTATAAAAATAACTAGATTTAAAACAAGCGACGCCATCCACGTAACCGGTTACGTTTCGTTTCTTAAAAGTGACGTAACGACCCTCGTCTACAAATTAGTGACCATCGTGTTTATAAAGTACACATTTTGCCTTGACGTGTACTTATCGAGTTGTGGTTTATTTATCCGCTAGTAATCGGATATAACGTTAAATTTATTGTCTGTTTATTACTGAGTTTGACGTGTTGCAAATTAGCTCCTAATTATGGATTTACAATCAGTTTTAGTTTAAAATTATTTCAGTTTAAGCAGAATTTGTTAAATATTATCATGTGCTGTATACTATAAGTATTGTTTCATACATCATTATCATCAGCCTGTGTTAGTCCACTGCTGAACATAGGTCTCCCTCAATGCACGCCTCCTTCATTAAGGTTTATGGACCGTATCCCACCACGCTGGTTTTATGCGAGTTGGCGAGTTGACTAACTTTTACATGCCCATCCGACGCATGGATCATCTTACTTTTCTGACAATAGGGTGATCGGCCCAAATTTCCCTTACCAACTAGGAAACAAAAATGAAAGTTTTTCGAGTCCTCGCAGAATTCAAACACGCGACCTCCGGTTTCTAAAATGAAATAATTATATATATATATATAACTATAAACTACTTAAAAGCTTAATAGCTTAATAAGTTTTATTTTTTAAGCCGCCTGTATTGCAATGCCCCATCCATAAAACTGTAGAACCAATTTAATTTTTTCTATAAGCCTAAGGATTGGATCCGTGGTAGTAAGTTTGTATCAAGTTTTTATGGTCTTTCTATATTCATCCACTTCACTTAAGTGCATCCATCTCGGCAATTGAAAATAATTTTGTAGTTTGAGCTAAAAGTTTAGGCGGTATTGGAAATGGGTATGTGCGGTACGAAGTGAAGCCTTCCTAAGTCAATGGATATGTGATGAGGTTCAATGTGAATGTCTTACCATCTGGAGAACGTCGAGAACAAGAAGTTTTAATTGCATTGATCACAGACATCACTGAACATTGACTTTTTCGTCGACAGTATAAAGTCCATCTAATTTTTGTTGCTCTATTGGGAATAATCCAAGTGCAATCGTTCTTCTCAAAAAAACCGTATTAGGTTTCTCTGTTTTTATAAAGTCTGCAAGTATCTGATCATGTAAGTTTCTCGTCCTTTTTTAAAAATGTCCCATTTTCTTCTCATAATTGCTTTCTCTTCCCAGTTTTACATTAAAATTCTGAAGAAGCACTTACGGTTGGCGCGTTAGATTGTTCTAAATTTTTGACTTACATAAAGACCAGTTTTGAATTTCACTATTTGAAGGAGCCCTTATTTCTCTATTTGGTTTTCTTTTCTTTTTACATATTCGATTTTAAATGGGTATTACAGTAAATCATATGTATCGGTTACATATGTGTTTTAGCCCAAAGAGCCCATTGAGCCCAAAGTTCTTTTTTCGAGGTTAGAGTTAGAACGCAACATAATATTTTATTAACTTTTTACAACGTGCGCATTTTTTCGTACTAGTCTTTACAAATTTACCATTAATAACTTTATTAACAATTTAAGTTCAAGTTAATTTCCCTACAATATTATATCTTTTATAGTTTTAAGCTTATTGACTTATTCTTGTTTAAATGGCTGTCAGTCTACTGTTTTTCAATATCATTTTGTTTTTTAAATAATGCATTCGATTTAAAATAAATTTCTGTAAATAAAACCACTTGTCGTCACATAGTTTACAACTGTCATAATGATATATTGACACATGAATTCAAAAATTTAGACTGAGTAATCTAAGGTTGGTTGATAAATGATGCTTGAGGTGTCAGTTTCCTCTCATGTACTATTTATCCAAAAATTTTTATTACATACATAAATAATCTATTACCATACATGCTTTCAAAGTTTTTATTTAATATAATTCTAAGTTAATATTAAAATTTTAATCTTAAATTAAGTTTTTAATCTTCGTAAATATGATCACGTATCTGCGCCACATTCCCAACTTCAGTGGTTGCCTGTTCGCCAGCGACGCTCCTTACGAGCCCTAACCACTCTATATTCCTTCCTTAATTCTCTAATTGCCCCGTCTTACATATCTTCTAATTTTCAATACTTATGTGATGTCAGCAACAAGAACCTTCGTTCGACGAATACTCGTCTACTTCATTGCCCTATTCACGGTTCTGACATCATGCACTCCTCTTTTTTTGTCCAATTTGTCCTCCTGCGGAATGCGCTACCTCTCGAAATCAAGATGGCAGAGAGTATTTTGACCTTTAAACGAAAAGTTAAAAGCACCATTAATGAAATATCAACGGATAAATGAAAAAGTCAGACATACTTTTTATTATATATGTATATTTAAGTATTTATTTATTCATGTATGTTATATATGTATTAATATATATATATATATAAACTATATATATTTACTTCTTGAATATATATGCATTTGTTGTATTTTATATATTTAGTTATAGTTATATATTTATAATAAAAGTTTCAATTTACGATGTTAATATATTTGCACCTCCCCACTTTTATCTCTGCATCACCCTGAGGTTGACTGGCAGAAAATGCCATTGCCATTAAGTCCTCTGTACATTTCGTGCACAAAGATTAAATATATGAATAAAATAGATTTCTTATCTTATAACGAGCAAATTGTAAAAAGATGTAGTTTCTATTTTTATTAGGTAAATATATAGAAGAAAAAAAAATTATTTCAATATCTCCGTAGCCTAGTGGCATAGGCGTGTGCTTTAGAAACCGGAGGTCGTGGGTTCGAATCCCGCGGGGACTCAACAAATTTTCATTGTTGTTTCCTAGTTGGTTAGGGCAATTTGGACCGATCCCCCAATTGTCTGAAAAGTAAGATGATCCATGCGTCGGATGGGCATGTAAAAAGTCGGTCCACCCACCAACCCGCACTGGACCAGCGTGGTGGGATACGGTCCAAAAAAAAAATGATAATACACCCCTAATACACACCCTAATACACCCCTAATGGATGGGGGTGTATTAGGGAAGGCCTATGTCCAGCAGTGGACTATCAAAGACTGATGATGTGATGATGATGTGAATTATTTAATATTAAATAATTATAAAATAGATTCAAAACTAACTTCGAAAGCCATCTTCTGATGAGGAGCTCATTGACGAAGCTTTGAGTAAAGGATCTTTGAAATCCGTCAGATTAATTTGCCCATTCGAAGCGGTCTGACGTTAATTAAGATGGGATCATCTTGAAGTTGAAGCCGGGGAAGGCTTAAGCTAAGTTTGGTTAACATTAAAAACAGGGCCATTGCGTGCTACAAAGAATACGATCTCAAATTTAATAGAATCCTCACTAAGACTTAAAGTTTGTTTAAAAATTAATAAATTAACTGATTACTGAACTTTAGGCCATTAGTTGGAACAGTAAAACTTATTTTAATATATTCGATTAAAGATTGAAAAATATTAGTCTAAGGCTGAAAAAGATAACCATTATTTATATGTCGTTTTCGTTATTTAATAATTATAAACTATATTAAATAACCCTTATAATTTCTGCACGATAACGTTGCAGCAGTGCGCTTTCTTTTAAAACATGTTACAGAAAATGTGGGCACAAGTAATTTAATTGTTCTTAAACATAGTTTTTTCTTCCAGTTTGGAGAAACAAATTCTATGATGTTTATTTATCTTATTGTAAATTTATTCCTCGATATTTCGCAGTTTCTCAGCAAAAGTGATCACAGGACTAATTGATGAATAAGTATACGTAGTGGTTATGCCATATCTTGACTATAATTTGAATTTTTTGAATCTCTGCAAAACGTAATAATGTGACCGTTAATCGGGCATTATGCTTGAGTCAAATTAGACTCAAGCATACCGCCACAAGCAAGCCTCAAGGTTAAGGATAAACCTTTTATAAATAGAAGACCACAAACTGGTGGTAAACCCAACTACCCCTTTTATTGAAAATAGATCGTTTTGAAGTGATAACTTCTTATGGCATGGAAAAGCGCGTCGTTACGAGACACGTACGTACGGCTGCATTCTGGCTGGTTTTCTATCATACTAATAAAAGCGGTTTGAATAGAACATTAATGTACACATCGTAACAGATTGTAAAATGCAATTGCACTTTCAAAAAGCTACATATTAAATGTACGTATCATGGAGAAATATTTATTATAATCAATATAATTTAATTATTAATTGCTTTTCAAATATTTACGGTCTATAAAGTTTTAAATAATAATGTGTGTATAATAATGTAGTTCGATTCAAGATGTGATCATGCACTGCTAAACAAAAAGCGACAACGAAACATAGAAGTCGGCCTAACGGTAAGGGATATCCCCTGCCCAAAATAAATTGCGACATAGTACGCTACTAGTCCTCTCATAGCCTTCAGACATTGGATTTTACATCTCTTTTATGGAGTATTTTTTCTGTTATCTTCTTGTTAGTCTTTTGAAGTTTCTTTAAGCCCTATTTCTTTACGCAGTGGCTTCTAGTCAAAAAATTACAATTTCTGTGTAAAATAATTTAAATTGCTTGCACATTCGTCATCATCATTATTTAGTCTTAAAAAAGCCTCCCCCATGTGCTGCCAAGAGGTATGGACTCTAGGCCACTGGCATCCACTGACTTCCTGCATATTTGCACAGGTCGTCGCTCCATCTCTATCTCTCGGGGGGGTCATCCCATACTGCCATGACTAGTACGAGACTGCCACTCAAAAACCTTTCTTCCTCATCGGTCATCGGTTCTACGAACTATGTTGCCGGCCCATTCCCACTTCAGCTTGCTAACTCAGCGAGCTATGTCTGTCCTCATTGTTCACGAATCCAACTCGGATGTTCAGTTGTGGGAAATTTAGACGTGTCCTCTCGTCCGATATCCCTCAATAAATAAGATCTACCAGAGTGTATTGCCAGTGATGACCAATGGTACTGAGACGTAGTCTTTTGCAGCTGGCCGTATGAAGAAGGTCCAAGTCGTTCAGCGGTGGATGGAGCGGGCTATGCAGGAAGTTTCACTGCATTATACAACCAATAAATTATTAATTATATGAGAATGCATATCAAATGATTTTCAGCAAAAGAAAAACAAAGCACATCTATACAAGTTAAATGACATTACTATTATACTTATACAAATTATAACATTACTTGAATGAAATAAACGAAAAGCGTGCTTTCATAATATGAATTCATGAAACACGCACAAAATAACGTCACGTTCAACGCATAAAACTAACTACGGCACTTCTTCGAACACAGCCTCCATAAATCGCTGGATGCGAATATGCGAGAGTTTCTATATATCCCAAGAGAAGTGCCGTTATAATAGCGATAGTATACTTAAAAGAATTGTCTCCACCTACTCCAATAGTGCCACAGTCAAATTGTCAATGGAATGTTTTCAATTAAACTAACTGCTTTTTTTGTTTTTTACATGTTTACTTACGTATATCTTTCTGTACTAAAGTAAGTCATTAGTAACAGATCTTCTTACGTCTAAACTGTAGAAAATGCCTTTTCAGAAATTAATAAGCAGACGATTGGTAGCACAAAACTATTTACTGATATCTGGTCTATTTTGTCTATTTAATTTGAATAAATAAAAGTGTAAGGGTATAAATTTTGGTCATAAAAGTTTATTTAAATTTTCACTAATTAAGTTGAAATTTAGATTTCTTTCTCCGTAGTGCAAGTGCTGCACTGCGGCTAGACGTTTTAATTTCGTTGAATAAAACAATTTGTCTCGGAATGTAGAGTGGATTGGGCTAATAAGTAGCGATAGAGATTGAAATAAAATAAAGATGCCACTAAAAAGTTTTTATCCTCAGTCTAAAAATATGATCATCTTAATAAATAAATGATCATATTTTAAGTTAAAACAACTGCTTTACGATCCCAGGGTAACAAAACTAAAATTAGCCACAAATATAAAATTCGAGGTATGAATAGTACAAATGCATATTTTTTTTTCAATCATTAAATATGCACGAACAAAATAACTTCGACATTCAAATTTACATAACTACTGGATTACAGAGTACATATATGTAGAAAACTAGAAAGCGAGGAAAGAAGCATACTCGCACTATGTTCTTACATGTAAATAATTGTAATAACAAAAAAAGTATTTCATAAACTAAACTCGTTTAAGTGCACTATAGAGAGATGTCACGATAACTCAGCTACAGATATAAATTTTAGCCATTATAAATTATAAGTCTTCAAAAGTAAATCGGTCACGCAAGCTTTTAAGATTTCCTCCAATCAAAAAGTTAATTGTTGAAAAAGCTTTAACTCCAAAAATTAACGACGACTCGAACTATACGTGAAAATAATCGTGCTTATTTTTTTTAATATACACTGCCCCCTCGATTTCAAATAAAATATCGACACTTTTAAACTTAATGCAGTAGGTTTCGGGAAATTTTACGATTGTTTTTACGTTTTTACAAACTAAATACTAATTTCACTTTCGAGCAAACTGGCGATCGTTGTTACGGGACAGGTTGAGGTGCCATGTTTCTTGTTGCCATTGCTGAAATGGGATTGTTAGTTCTTTATTTTATTTATAAATTTTAAATTAGTGGTTCAGGTTACGACCTATGCTACGCACTTTTAATTTTGGCAGGGGTGAAATGCATAGGCATAAATTTTTATTAAACGCGATCTAATAATGTTCTTTGATTTAACAATATCTACTATTCCCTTCGCTTCACGAAACAGCAATTTTAATACAATGAAATTTTTTAGGTGACATATGTATAAATTTCAATTATCCTGCTTGATTCAGCCGGGTTTGATATTAGTCTTTGAAATAACATACGTATTTCCAAGTAAGATTAACAACACGATCAGAAATACTTGTCGTTTCCCTATTTGTAGTATGTACCTTTTCTACTAACAATTTTCTTTGATGCATACTAATACAATCTGAAATACAATTTTTGGGTGGAAGATACACTTGAAAAAACTAACGCCATTCTTGAGATATGAACTTAGGATGTTTTATCTTCGATTTTGAATTTTAATGATTCAATCATAATCATATTTTAATTATTACATTAAGATGAAGCATAAAATAATAGCGCATAACATCTCATTTCAATAGAAACATTCCGGAATAGCCCGTATTGCCGTGACTTGTAAAACGAAGCGGAAAGATAATTATAAGTCCCACGGACTGATTGTGCGGATTGCGTTCTCTCACCACCGTGAGTAATTATTCATTTAACAATGTTATTAATGAGCTCTACCAATATTTCCGTTGCGAAATGCTGGCAGATAGAACCTCATTAATTTAGGGTCCCTTTGGTTGCAATTTATAATTAAATCGAATTAAGTTATGATAACCGACATGAATTTGAATTGCAAATGGATATTTTGTTTATATTATACATTTCCGGAAAGAAGAAATAAAATAACGTTTTAAACAGAACGGATCGGATAGGTCGGATTTTATCGAGCATTATTGCATATTGTTTTAAATTACAGTGACGATGACTTTTCTTTTAGACGCAACTTTTTTTAAAAATGCCTTATGTTACCTTGTTACATACGTTCGTTTTCTAAAGAATGTTACATTAATTAGACCGCCTCCATGGCCTAGCGGTGTCGGCCTTTTGTCGTAGACCGGAGGTTGTGGTTTCGAACCCTGGAATCTGCATCGATCGGGAAACGATGTTAAAGTAAAATGTTTAAATTACTGTTATTGTTGTTTTCTGGTTGTTAAGGAACAATATAGGCCGATAAACCAATTGACTGAATAGTAAGATGATTTATGCGTCGGATGGTGGTGGCTCGTAATCATATAACAATTCGTACAAAATCATTGCTGATCATACTGTATGGTTAGGAATATTATGAGAATTAATATAAGAATACTTGTTATTTTGCACCAACTTGATTGATTTTTAGGGGTGGTTATACATAAATATGATAAGATTTTCAATCGAGAAATTATCAATTTTGTTAATTTACATTCCTGACTTTTTTGTCTTTTTTACTTTACTTTGTAACTATTGGTGATCTTTTTTTATTTTTAATTTTGTAATTTTTTTACCGGTAGCACAGGGTCATACTTCTTGCCGGTTCATAAGTAGAGCCTTTTTCAGTTTATTTCAGCAGTAGACTTTGTCAAGCCAAATTGATAGTGATGATGTTAATTTTTTTTATAATATTTAAGGTGCTATATGATGGATATACGATCTAAATTATAGTTATATTTATGTTGTGTTTAATGTTGGTGCGTCTTATAAATAATTAAAGAACCTGAATAAATATAATATAAGCCGTGCTAAGCATTATTTACCAACGTGCAGCAAGTAATCAACAACACATCACTCCCATATGTCAAATTAATTTGATAGCTCTGTTTGCGAGGTACTCCATTGTACAACCTGTTATCGAATCGAGCGTAATAAATTTATCTGCTCGATTTTATTACCATCGCTTTTATGGTAAATGATTTTAATATCTTGTCATAATACTGATTTGTTTACCTGGTGTACCTCTTTTTTCTGCCTTAAAAGAAATTTATAACGATACAATTTTCAGCTTGTTATCGTTATGTACATAAAATGCAAATCTTTATTTTATTATTGAACATTTAATCATATTCTTATTATAATATACAAATAAAAAAAATATACGGAAGGCATTGGAATGAAAAAACAATGTCAATCTAGCCATTGAAATTTTGTTTGTGTCTATTTCACTTGTATTGATGTTAAATGGAAAAGTTTGTGATATTATAGAATTGTTCATTGTTATTATTCTCTGTTAATGAAAACATGATAAACATTGTCGTGTGTAATGGTGAATGCTGAACTATTCGACCTATAATATAACCATTATTTGGTGACCCAAGCATTTTCCGCAAAGCACTACTATTTCGCAGAAATTGCAATCTGTTTGTTCAGCGTTTTAAGGACTCTCATGAAACTAGGCTAAGCGATTTCATAGCACAAAGCCCATACTTAGCTCTAGAACGTAGTCAGAGCTCCTGAAACGTTATTGTATCGACTTGGAATTCTCGATAAATTATTGTAATACTAAAAATAAGTAGCATAATTATTAATTTTAACACATATTTAAAATTTTACAAACTTAGGTCAATTATACGTAATATAATTCTTAAGGAACTGATAGTCGTAAGGTTGACTTCATGATATAAGTAGGTTATAGATAAAGCCAAAGCAGTCCGTCCACCTTATACAACAAAACAAACAAAGTGGTCACCGACACCCATGAACATTGGAAAATCCGAGGGTAACACTAACTCGCTGCTTACCGTGAGACATAGGATGTTACGTCATATTTACTCAGTAAATACGCTGGCTACAATGCCCTTCAAACCGGAACACAGTATTCTTTACGCAACTGCTTTTGCGGCAGAAATAGGTCCCATGGTGGTACTACCCTAGACGACCAGACGACTATAAATGAAACTTGAAAAATCAGTACAAAAAGTTTCTTAATTTTGAGTAGCACAAGCGTAATTAAGAAGCTTTGTATTATCTCGTCTGCCGTAACTGACTTTCTCGTGGGTAAGCATTATATTGATTTTATTTTTTTGCTACACATCGTTTAAACATGATTTTCTTAAACAAAAAAGAACGCGGCAATATATTTTTATTAAAAGAATAAAGCGTTAACACGTTGTAAGACAGCAGCACGAATATGAGAGCACGTGTGCAGCATAAAACTAAACTCGGCAATGCCTCGACGTAAATCATGGGCTTGACGACGGCTCACCGCGAGTGCAGCGAACATAGTACCAGATATCTGTGGCAAGAACAACCTTGTTGTATTTAATTTCACATGGATTCTCTTTTTAGTACAAAGTAATATAAATAGTCGAGATTCTTACGTCGTTTCTTCTTAGATCAGAGGCTTCAATTTCTGAACCGGTGGTAGTTAATTTGATAATCAACTTTACATTTTATATTTATACTGTAGAAACAATTGAAATCGTTGAGTTCCTTACGTTGGTTTTTTCTGGTCAGAGGCTTAAATTTCCACAATATGGTAGTTTAATTGACGATCAATAAGATAGTGTAATTCTTCTATATTGAATAAATATATTAACACTTTGACTTGACTTTGTTGGCAACGCAAGGTATCATTCTGATCGAGATATGTTTATTGGGCTTGTTATATGCACATAGAATAGAATTTGAATTTATTATTTTAGTTTTAGCTATCGCTAACTCGAGCGTTACTTAATATCTTTTTCCAACCGTTTCAAGTAATAACTGCTTAAAGTTTTCCCTGAGTAATTAATTTTTTGTTACTTGTCATGTTATTCAAATAAAATAATCACTCAAAAAACTTCCTCTTTGGGTACGTAGTAAAAATCTGAAAAAAAAAGCCGTCACCTATCCTATGCCTTACGGTTTTAGACAGCATATCACTTACCTAAAAGTAAACAATAATATTTACAATAACGTATAACAATCAGATAACCTTTTTATTTAATAACAATTTAAATAATACCATATTTGATATTTGTACAACGTCATTAAGAATTAAAGTGGATAACAACCAAAATCACATTGAGTTGCTAGAAAAGTTTCCCCAGGAGCATACCTCAAATACGGTACGTCAGGAGTTATGTGGTGTTTTGTTCCAAATACTATATCCTACGAAAATAGTTTTGCACATCACGATCAGCAGGTTTTAGCAGGCAGCAACACATATATTTATTTCGGGCACGAACCAAGTCGATTAAACGATGCGCAACCGCATCGTTTCGTCGACTTGGTAATATAAATGAAATATTCTGTTATTTAGTTTTATCTTGGGTTATTAGATATTTGTGACCGCCTCCGTGGCCTATCGGTATTGGCCCATGCTTTAATAACCAGTGATCGCCGGTTTGAAACCTGCTGGGCAACATTTGAATTATGATCCTTTTCTGGTTGGTTAGTAAGATTTTCCATGCGTCGAATGGGCAAGTAAAAACTCGGTCCACACAACAACCTGCATTGGACCACCGTGGTGTGATACGATCCAAAAATACCGTAATAGAGAAGTCATAAATTAGGGGAGGCCTATGACCAGCAGTGAACTAACACAGACTGATAATGATGAGTTTGTGATAAAAAAAATAAGATGAATCACCTAAGTTAGTGCCAGTTACATCACCTCTCTACTATTAAAAGTCTTGTCTTAATGAGACGAGCTGTTCAGAGATAAGCTAGAACAAACAGACAGACAGACACTAATTTTAAGAAATTTCTTTGAAATATGAATGAGTTATATTTAACAATATAATGATTTAAAATATTTTGATGTTACAAACAGACGCTTCAATTTTGAAACAACTGACGGTTAATCATAAAATATTATTTAAAACGCACTGTTATATCTCCCTTATGTATAGAATAGCCCTGACTAAGGTGCCGCATCAGCACCATCCAAATGGGTACATATTCGCGGGGGCACACCCCACGGCAGTCCGTCTCAATCTTTCATCTAGGGTACTTGTCCTTATTTTATTGTCAAATTTATAAAACGTTTCAGTTTAAAAATAATTATTTATTTTTAAAAACCAAATCGAGTACCCCGTATAACAGCACGTAACTGTATTTCACCCATTTTTTATTACTCCCCTAATTGACAAAAGATGTAAAATACACACAAATATCTATGTTTCATCTCACATAAACAATATAAATTGGTAGTTAAGTATCGGAATGCCGACAATATGCCGATCCGTTTTTGCCGGGACAATTTATTCCACCTACGTACATGAAAAATAAATCGGCAAATCAAACGGGCTTGTTGGCACATCATCCCCTCTGCCCCCCAACCTGATTGATTTTCGTTTGTTGAACGGAGAAAATATGTGATGTGCAAAGTTCGTATGATTCCTGAATTATATTATAATATATGTTGCTTTTTGGCAAGGTTTAGAAACTTTTAATCCAGTACAATAAATATGAACGTTTCTATACGTTAAATTAAAAATTGTAACATACGTGTTTTATTACATAACTTCGATTTGAAATGCATGAATAATTTCAATTTATTCAATAAAAATCATTTGTTGATTTGCTTTTACTTATTGAAAGTCACATAATTAATTCATTAACTTTTAAAAGTTACTGTAATATGCTTATAACCTTGATACGATTTTTGACACTGTTAAAATTAAATTTAAACTGCACACATCATAAGGTTATGTATTAAGCCCATCACCCGTACCAGTTGAATATTTTAACTAATGTATCTTTTAAAGTAGTTAATTTTAAGTACAATTAATCGATTTACATGCTGCAAAGACTGCTGGAAATATACAGTTACAAATTCGATTATGTTAATTTATATTTCAGCATTGTGGTTTATATTTTTTACAAAAGTTTTAGAGCCAACTAAGTAAAGTGCTGAGAAATCAATATAAAAGTCAATAAAAATTAACTGTATATAATAAAAATTGTATTCAAAGATATTTCGTTCGGTTTTTATAAATTCTTGACGTTTGTAAGTCTTCAGTAAACTTAAATAAAACATTATTGATTTTAAATTTGAATCATTATCATCATCATCTGTAAGAATGACGTTGATGATTCAAATTTAACATAATAATATTAATAAAAGCCTTTTTATTCCTAAACTTTTACTAGCATTACAAGAGGTCCCTAAGTTCGGTGTGCCTTTTGGCATAGGCCTTCTCCAATTCCTTTCAAACGGTCCTGTCCCTTGCTACTCTCAACCAGAAATGGTCCCGCTGTGTGTTTAAAATCATCTTCCCATCTCCTGTCTTGACGTCCCCTTGTTCCTTTGCCATCTTTTGGTTGCCAAAGGGTGATTTGCTTATCCCATTTGTTAATGAAGTGGCATATCATATGCCCAGCTCATCTCCATTTTTGGATGTCTATCCGGGTAAGGATGTCTGCGAATCTGGTTCTTGTTCTTATGTCTACGTTCCTGACTCTATATTTGGTTTTTAGCCATAGCCTGCTTCTTTATATGGTACTTTGACACTTTTCTAGACTTTCCTATGGTAATGTCATTGACCAAGTTTCACAGCCATACACGAGAACTGGTAGTGATCCGTTATTGATGGTAGTGATCCGTAGCCCTGGAATTTTTAGCACCCCTCGTCCCACCTTTACCATGGCCGCTACCGTGGCCAGCAATATTGGGACTACCGGAAACTAGAGGCGGTTTTGTTTTGTAAGCGTCCTTTAAAAAAAATGTTCGTAATTGCTACGCTGATCAGGTGGAATGGCAATTGACTAGTTGCTTCTGTCATCTACTGGTTTATTGCTTCCGAGACCCTCATAGAAATATTATATGACTGATTTACCCGCTTGTTCTGTTCTCCAATGCATAATATTGCCTTCCCTAATGCATCCACTGCTTCCTATCTTCGGTTATTGTCATCCAGCCCTCACTGGCTCAATGCCCTTTGCGAATATCGTCCCTCCATCTTGCCGCAGGGCGTCCCACACTACATTTGCCGAGCCTTTGTCTCCACTCTAGAGCTTTTCCGACCCAGCGGTCGTCAGTTCTACGGCTTATGTCTCCGGCCCACTGCCACTTCAGGTTACTAATCCAATGGGCTATGTAGGTGACTCTAGTTCTCTGACAGGAATTCTAAAGCCTAATAGGAATTTAAAAAAAGAATCTCAATAAAAGATTCTTCCCAGAAAATAATGTCGCAGTGTACTTCAGAAATTAGAATTTTTCAATCAGTCAAGATAAATAAATGAGACTACGGAAATAAATTATAAACGTCAATTCTCCAACACTCGTTTCATGAAAATTCTAAATGAAAATAGAGATTCGTGTCGCAAGATGACTGTATTTAATTTTTGGCGTCTATGGGTGTTGGAAAACACAAATCAATAAAACATCTTTCACGGGGTAACTATAAAACTATAGTTTTTGTAGTGTTGATCAAACAAATTCATATCGTTACGCTATATACTTTATTCCAAGCATTAAAACCGTTGCTGAAAAGTTGTTATAAAACATGTACTGAGGAACCATTATTTGTTTGCTCGAAGTGCTCGAACAAAATAAGAAATTGCGGGCCCAGTGAAATTTATGGAGCAATTTTCTTAATGAGGACGATCAGTAAGGAAAGTGCCGCTATTGTAACAGAAAATAAATGGTAAACCAATAGCCTCCTTATTTGTTGGCCGATTTTATGATCACTTTGTAATATTTTGAGATCTTATGCGAATTTAAATATTATGTTTTATTTCTTTCCCAGATTTTTCTTTACTGACTGCTTATAAACGAATTAACATTTTTCATTTAAAGTTGGCCTTTTCAACCTTTTATAAATGTCAACTTACCACTGTATTGACAGTTATAGCTTCTTTTATTCTTTTATCTTTTCTATATTTTAAAATTTACTATTAGTTTATTTACTACTACTATTACTATAAGTTAATTTATAGACGCATGGATCATCTTTTTTCACAAGTAATCATGTGAACAGCCCGCAATGCCCTACGAGGCAATAATAAAAATTTATTGATTTGAAACCGCGACCTCCGTTCTATGAAGTGCAATTCCATACCACGCGCTATGGACACAGTTTAAAACAATCAAAATAATATGGTGGTCTCACTACAATATTTGTAATGTACAAAGAAAAGTTTATAGAGAACGTCATCAACGAGCAGAGGTAAGATAATTTAAAGGAAGAAAAAGAGGAAGAGGAAGAAAGGAAGAATTCCTAGTCGTTGGACAGATGAGATCCGCAAAAGTATTGGAACGGGAGTCTAAAGGCATTTCACACTAGTAGGGACCGTGATAAATGGAGTGCAATCATCCACGAGACAACTTATGGAGATCAAGAACGTCAGCAACAAGGAATACTACACAGTAAGGAAGTTCTAAGTAAGTAAAAAACTGTATGCTAAAAGATACATTGGCACTTACAAATGTATCCATAATTGAATTATTGTGTTTTGTCGAATTTGGTCTTAACGTCTTATAGGCGTATTAGACGGGTGTGTTCCTAATGAAAATTTTCAAATTAATTTGTTGTATTTTTTTACCGCATGACATTTATTTCGTTTAAAAACAGATAAAAACAGAGCGACTGACCATACTACGAGAACACCCAAACAAGAGGTGAGTTAAGCATTAGATGCCCATAAAACTCCGGATGAGACCGCCGTTCGTGCGGAACCACAATTTGCTTTTGTCTTCAACGTGGGTTATGACGTTTTGTTTAAAGTAAAAAAATATTAAGCATTGCTTTTACATAATCTTAAAATTAGAAACATATTAAATGGCACCTGTAAATTCGAACTGACAGAAAGTTAGGAAACCTTGTTTAACACATTAAATTGAGTTAATCCATTGCTGCAAATAAAGATTTCAATATGTTTCAGACGATATATATGACTGTCTTGTATCGTCGTTATCTTCTATAATATTCAAACTTTCTTAAACGACCCTTTAAAATTAAAATGTAGTATACAAAAGTGTAAATAATTTTACATTTTTTTTGAATGTATAATGATAAACATATAATTTTTTAATTTTAGAAAATATCGGTAATTTGAATAACTGACCAAAAAAAGACGGAGCTAATGTTGTCGAGAACAGTTTATACCAATATTATGCTTGTATTGAAAGAAAATTACTTCAGTTATATAAAATAGTCTCCAAATTGTTTTGGTCTTAATATTTTTGCTTAATCCGCGTTTTCAATTTAAAGACCTTTTATAAAAAAATGGTGAATACACTTTCTTGTCCCTTTTGCTTTCTATTGTACTTTATTAAATAGCTTAATTTCAAACCGTCTTTTAAATGAGAGTTCCACATTATGCACATTACTCGATTTTTTGTCCTTTTTTAAGATAATTAATACTACGCCTACTTCCTAATTATATAGGAACGTAATTATACATTTTTACAAAAAAAAAAATACTACTAAATCAGTATTTAGTCAAAATACTAGTTTACTAGTGTTATTTGAGTGCCATTCATTCATTTTAATGACTTATTTTTGTTATACAACAACTTTAAGCTTTACTTAATTTATTGGTACCCATAAATCTTCTTTTCAATGTACCGTATTTAAATAGCTTCATGGCGAGGTACATTAATGAATGGTATTCAATTTTATTAATGAAGTACTTCGTAATTGTTTAGGAGACAAAAATATATAAGTTCGGAAAAAAAACAAGTTTAAAATCAAGTAAAAATTATTATATATATATAAATTAATAAAAGGCTTTACGGATTTTGTCGCGTTTAATTTGGTTTACAATTGGTCACGGGCAGACTTGACCATGGATCTTGTAAAATGTCTGAAACTATGTATGTAGAATAATATAAGTATTATATTTATAGTTCCTTAAATAATAAATATGAACACTGATAATAATATCTTTTTTGCCTATTAGTAGTTATTGCTTTTTACAATTGTTTTACGTAACCAAGAAAATCTCTGACCTAACTTTCAGCAAACCGTGATGGGCTCTGGAAAATTCGAAATAGAATTAAAAATTAGATTCGGCCTGGCCTTAAACTCCCTTTATGCCGTGCTGGACTACATACGGGACGTGAGTAAAAGGTTTTGCAGGAGTAAGCGTAATCTTATGGAGTAACGTCGGAAACATGAGGACATCACTTTGACTGATGTAAAATTTCATGACCCTCGCTGCTCAAATACGCAACGAATAACTGAGGTAATTGAGCAGGATAGACTCGAAGGTTTTTATGGAGCAGCTCAGAAGAAGCCATCTTCAACAGATCAGCTCAGAACAGCTCTGGCTCGACTGTTTCTTCTTAGTTTGAGATCTTATTGGAGATAGAGGACTTCTTTTGCAAATTGTACGTGTCACAGCATCATTCTGGTGAGATTCCTCATGTCTGCTTTAATGAGGTTAGTTAGCTTAGCACACATTGCCGTTGGAAAGACAAAACTTCGAGAGGGAAGCTGATATTATTAGGAAGCTAAACCACATTCTCACGTCGTCGATAACCAAGTGTTTGTCGCAAAAAATGCGTACCTCCGGTGATGACGTTACCCAAACTTGGCCTTTGACGGCTATGGCGTGGCCCGTGTTCGGAGTTTCTATGTCGGATAAAATTCTTAACGAATTTATTTGATAAAAAAAAAAGTAACCAAAATAGTGCAAAGGATTAGCACTTCGAATTAGCATCGGCATTGGATGCCCAACAGGCCAACAAAGTTCTGGAGTGGAGGCCACGGAACACGGCGTGTGGGTCGACCCCCTACCAGGTAGGATTCCGATCTCCGTACAGTAGCCGGTTTGAGTTCGCAGCATGTAACAACTGCCTCCATAGCTGAGTAGTATGGGCGTGTGCCTCAGAAACCGGAGGTCGTGGATTAGAATTCTGCGGGGACTCAACAAGTTTTTATTGTTGTTTCGTAGTTGGTTAGGGCAATTACCCAAATGTCTGGAAAGTAAGATGATCCATGAGTCGGATGGGCATGTAAAAAGTCGGTCCACCGACCAACTCCCCTCAGACCAGCGTAAAGGGATACGGTCCAAAAACCCCCTAATAGATAGGGGTGTATTAGGGTAGGCCCATGGCCAACAGTGGACTATCACAGGCTGATGATAATGATGATGATATATGTATCAGTTATGTATCAACATCATCATCAGCCTGTGTCAGTGGGTGTTTTTTAGACCGTATCCCACCAAACTGGTCCATTGTGGGTCGGTGGGTTTGTTATGTTTATCGCTACGTAATCACAAAAAATATTATTTTAATTTAACATAGAGACACTCCAATGTTTCTTATCTGCATAGAAAAGAAATGTCTGAGACGAACAGCCGGTCAGGTTTTGAAAATTTCAAATGTATAATAGAACGCCAAACCTGAAAATTATTGATAAAAAAAAATATTCCCAGTTTTATTGACCCAAACTCTACATTTTAAGTGTCAAGCAAAAATGACGGGTCCAACATAACCAATTGATGAGTCTTTTTCCCCGTAAAGGACATGCGTAGATATTTCAAGCAAATGTACAGTCTAAGTGAAAAATGGTTTAAGAGTTTTTAAGTAAGCAGGGATCAGATATTGAAGTTCTTACTGACTGAATTTATACATATTGTTATTGATAATTGTGGTGTTGAGGTAAGATTGGTTCTTAAGCTTTTGGCCTTCCCTACCATTGACGCCGCGGTGCTTCTCTCGCCTGTGTCAGAGGTCCGCGCGCTGCGTGGCCTGATGGTAAAAGGAAGCAGACAGGAGATTACTACGACTGATATGGTGTGAACGTGTTAGAAGGACAGCAAGACGGTGTCCAGAAAATGGTTTAGAATAATAAGCTGCTTGCTCTGGCCTTGCAGGTGTAGCAACAGTCCAAGGGCCCCAGAAAGAGGGGGCCTTTAAATGCCAAATTCTGCCGTGATCGCCCAAGGCTGTAAAAACTTACCGCCACCCAGGCAATGCGACAAAAGAAAGTAGCAACCATTAGTCTTTTAGTGGGCATACCGCGCGTTCCAACATGACCAGAAGTCCTACATAGTTATGGATAATATAATATGCTATAATGTACTATAAAATGTATTATGTATTACCATAAAATGCCAATGTATTACCATAAAGTACCATAAATGCTCCAATTTATAACTACAAATACTAAAAAAAATATTCTTAAACTGTATGGTGTTGTAATTAAACCATGTGTATTACTGTAGATAAATATATACTTCGTAGGTCCTTTCTTTGTTTTTAATCAAATTACTTGCAAAAATTACCCAAAAGAAACCTCATCATCAGCCTGTAATAGTCCAATGCTGGACATAGGCCTCCCCTAATACACCTCCATCCATTAGGGAATTTTGGACCGCATCCCACCACGCTGGTCCAATGCGGGTTGGTGGGTGGACCGACTTTTTTTACATGCCCATCCGACGCATGGATCATCTTACATTTCAGACGATTGGGTCATCGGCCCAAATTGCCCTAACCAACTAGGAAACAACAATGAAAATTTTTTGAGTCCCCGCAGGATTCGAACCCACGACCTCCAGTTTCTAAGCTACACGCCTATAGCACTAGGCTACGGAGGCAGTAAAAAAAGCCTCCTGACGTTGTTAAAATCTTTATTTTCTGCAAATTAGTATAAAAGGGTGAAAAAACATTAAGGATCAATAAAAATATTACTATAGTTTTTGTCGTAGTAAACATGTTTGTTACATAAATTATTTACACACAATACAAGTCAGACTTGTATTGTATTCAGACAGTGTGTGTATTTAGAAAGAGATATTTTTTTTTACTTTTTATAGACTTTATATAATTCTATTATTTTGGTAAGTAACTTTCCTGATAATTTTTTACCCTATTTATTAATTCCTGCGTTTATTTCAGTATAACAAAAGAAAGAGGAAACATCGAAACTTTTGAAATACATGTTGAGTTGATCTGAATTCAGGTCATAATAGCACTTCATTCGAGACCATTAAATGGGAGAGAATGGCGAGAAGGATGTCATGACTGACGGCATTAAAAGCGTTCGTGAAATCTGTAAGAACCAAAACAGTAACCATGGTTGATTCCATGCCCGCCTTTATGTCGCCAGTCACTTTTAATAGGGCTGTAGTGGTGCTGTGACTGGGTCTGAAACCTGATTGCATTGGACTTATCAGCTTGTTACTGAATATGAAGGAAAAAAGTTGTTTATTAACGCAAAACTCGAGCACCTTAGAAAAGGAAAACCTTTTTTGTTTCTTTGTAGTGTTTTTTATAATTAAGATTATATAATTATTTCTTTTGTTTACGCGAATACTATACATTATTGAAGAAATGACTTTACGGATTTTATCGCGTTTATTGTACATTTTTAAATTCCCGACTTTTCGAACACTTTCCAGCGGCCGTGGTCACGGGGTAGACTAAGATGTCAAACGTCTTGTTGCTGAACCGGGGTTTCCAGTTCTAATTGTAATTAATTATTTTTAGTCTGTACTCCGACCTATGCAAAATGAACTGGTTTTATCATTACAGCCAGCAGTAGTATTATGCTTGGGTTTAAATTTTAATTTATTATTTATGGGGTCCCAAGCAGGTGGTAGAACCCAACCGTCTTCTCTATTGAAATTTGGATGTTTTCTAATCTCAATAACCTCATCATAGGATCATCCTTAGTAGGAATCGGTGTTCTTTAGCGAGGATTTGTGGTCGATCAAATCTGATGTAATGGTTTGGGTGATTTAAAGTATGGTCACACACTGCCGACTTGTTGAATATTTTATGTTTAATGTCAGCTATATGTTCTATCACGCGAGTTCTTATTGCTCGCTTTGTTTTTTCAATATAAGAGAGGCCGCAGTCACAATCCAGCTTGTACACTCCTGGTTCTTGTCGAGGAAACGGAGGAAGGGAACGGAATCATGCGAAGTTTCAACAGTTACATGCAAACATAACTGGCGTATTGGCGCTGAATACGGCATGCCCGCACCGTAATAAGCACCCGTCGCCCTAATGAATTTCGTGAGATCCACTTTAATACAACCCTTCGCAAAAGGATTCCCCAAATCAGGGTAAAGCTTAATCGCTACGGACGAGTGCAGCATACAACATTACTTATTTATAACAAACGAGTATTTCACCGATGTTATTAATATATAGTGCTCTTATTTGTCACCATTATTCTGTACCATGGTAATCAAAAGTTTTGCCTTAAGTTAAGTTGTTTTAGGACGCAGACAAAAATTTCAAGTGAAAAGAACCCTTATTGCAAAGGAACGACAGAAGATGAACCATAGTGTCGGCGATCTCTTCTTTTTGGTCGAAACAGGGCTAGCGGTGGTACCGAACATCTAGGTGTCGATTGAGGGCTGGGAGACTTGTACTTGCAAGGGTTATAATCTCCTAGATCAAATGGCCCCTGGGGTCCAAGACGAAGGGCGCGCATTTACACCCCACTCTGAGGTGAAGTGGGCTATAAGCAAGAGTCGGCTATATAGGTAGGTACACGCTAAGATAATGATACCACTATTAACTTGTGAGTTATGGCATGTTAATACTCGTACTTTAACATGCAATGCAACTTTACGGTGTACAGTTAATTGTGAACGAATAATTTCCTTTTTGTTGCACATTTCAAAACGCTTCCGTACTAATCAATATTTTACTGTGCACATTTTGATATTAATCTATTGTTTTTTTAATTCAGGCAAACTTTCGGAGGGAAGGTCACGGTTTTTTATTTTACTCTCATGTTTCTAATATTATAATTAAACCGTCGCAGCTACCATTCTACGTGATCTTTGTTCCCTATTTCATGCGAGTAATGCGTAATTAATGAAATATTCAAATTAATTTGAAATCATATCATAATTAAATTTTAGACGCATAATTATTAGACACTTTTTACAATTTATATCTGGTTAAAAAAGGTTGGTTTTGTTATAGCCGCTAGTGTAGACACCGCTTTTACAAGGAAATAATATTATTATTTACCTCAAAAAGTGGAGCGAAAATAAACACAGAACATTTATCATTGATAGAAGTAAACATAATGATACAAACTAAGTAAAGCGGAAGGTAAACAATATTTCAATTATCACCCAAAAGCACAACCGCAGCAATGCCGGTACAATGCTGTGGCATCGATATTGCTATTATAGATTTTAATGTGTTGTTAATGCAAAAAACTAGTCAAGGTGTGCTTTATTATAGGCCTTGTAATGAACATTTCGGATATACATTGTTTTACTTTATATAACTACCGCCATGGCACAGTGAAATCGTATGTTTGTGAATAAGCCAAAGGGGGTAAATTTGAATTTTGCGAGGTATACATTTTTAATATCCTTGGTTTTGGTTACAATGTTTAAGAGTATGCAAGCATCTCGAGCATAGCCGGGAAGACCAACATATACCCCTGTTTTCTCAATTTCATAATGGCGAATTTAAAGATTGGATTATTCCAATGATATAAAGATTTAGTTTGGTTTTATACAAGATGAATTCAAATTGCATTAAAAGTGGGAATTAAAATCACTTTATATATATTTTCTCTAAAGAGTTTTCTTTATTGCGTAAAGGAATTTAGATTCTATTATTAATGACATTCCATAATTAATTAACTTATTTTATTAGAATCCGGTATGAAAAGTAACTTGGGAAAATCAATAATTGAAAAAGTTAGAGTTAGAGTGTGTCAAAATCACCAAATTAAGCTAATATTAGCCAATCGTAAATTTTGGTAAGCATGCAAGTGATAAATGGCCAATGAAAGATTTTTTGCATTATTAATTTTATTCGATATTTATATCCGATAAATAATAGTCTGGCGCACCATTGGCGGCTTTTTCTTTATTGTTAATGGAAACTGCCTCCGTAGCCTAGTGGTAAGGGCGTGTGCGTGGGCATGTAACAATTCGGTCCACCCACCAACCCGCATCGGACCAGCGTGGTGGGATATAGTCCATAACCTTCTAATGGAGAGTGCGAGGCCTATGTCCAGCAGTGTACTTACACAGGCTGATGATGTATGCATGATTGTTTGAACAGTCGTCCTTGTACGTTCCTTTATATGGATATATATATATATATATATATATATGTACTTCTGGTATATAACTCCTTAACTAAAGAAGGAGTTTATAATGCGTTACATCCTTTATTAACAAGACAAAGTTTTTTTTTTAATATCAAATATAGTTAATACATTTAATTAGGTTTATCAAAACTGGTTTAATCCAAAAATATCTGTTATTTTACTTTCATGCTTGTTAATGAGCTGTTTCAATTTGTTGAGGTATAATGTTCAATTATTATCTTTTGTTATACGATCTCTAGTATAATTAAACTTTGAAACTTTCTAAAGAACGCCGCAAGAGATAAAAGACAGGTTTTAAAGTTAGGTAAATCAACAAAAGTTGTATCAAGATTGATTTGTTAGGTTTACCTTTGAAATTTAATTTTCTATTTAGCATTTACTGAAAATTGAACCTTACTTTTAAATATATAGTTGCAAAATTTTGTATATATTTATCTAAGCAATTTTTATCCATTGCAACATAATATGAATACTAGAAACAAATAAAAATAGTTGTTCTAAGAAGATACATTGATATAATATTCCATTAAATAAATAAAAATTTAATAATAATATACGAAAAACAAGTGTCTTTTTTAAATTTCTGAGCATAATTCGAAATAACCATTCTTATATAAAAATGATAGCAACTTAACGAATATTTTACTTATTAGTCATAGTTATCTTTACGAAACGACCTATTCAATTTGTTGTGGTTTAGTGGGCTATAAACTTCTAAACTTTACAAATCCGGTTTGTTGGTGTTTACTTTAATGTCCCTTCTAGCTTGGTGACATCTCAAGTGCTGTTATACATACGCTAATAATGGTAACGTTTTGCATTTTACATTAAACCGCTATATGTGATTTCTAATTTAGATAATCCTTAATGTAACTCATACTCACCAGATACATGTTATCTCTCTTTAGATGATTAAAATACGTTATTTGCATCGTAAACAAAATTAATCATTCTTTACAATTTTTTTTTATTTATATAAAATATATAATCGAGTTTATTTACGTTTTAAGTTATATTTAAACACCCGACGTTTACGTCACTTTCCCGCGGCCGTTGTTACGGGAAAATCTGATTTTGAGTATAGATGCTACATTGGACAGACACAGCACAGCGTTCCGGCAATGAAAAGGAAGGTTTTTGGTTCCAACTACATATAGTTTGTCTTACCAAATTCAGTTATTCATGGATTTTAGATGAGACTGTTATAGCTTTTTCTTCATTGAGATTAAAAGCCTGTGTTCGTTTTACAATTCTTTCGGCATTTCTCTTTCGTTTGACAGTATTGTAGCAACCATAGTCGGCCTTGTACGTTATTCTTTTAGCAAATTTTAGATAATGGTATCAAGGTGAAGTAAATTTTAATGGCATGATTTTTACAAAGTATCACTGGATAAAAAACTTATAAAATCGTCTCAGGCAGTCATAAAAAGCTTTTGCGAATCATTAAAAAGGGAGTATTAGCAGTCTATACAATTTTTTTGTGCTTCAACTCATCGTCAATTTTTAGGAAGCTTATAAAAAGTAGTTACTTATTTATGATTCTGCCAATTTTTAAACACGTTGTTTAATTGCGATATTTTTAACAGCAAATGGGTTATCATTAAATATGGTCCTTGCGACAATTCTTCGCAACACGACATAATTTTAATTAACATTAAAATTCTATAATTATTTACAAATTAATGACCATCGTGTTTATTTAAGTACACATTTTAATAATTTCTAGTAATAATTTCTGCGGTGAATATTTATCCAGTTGCGGTTCATTTATCTATTGGTCATCGCATATTATGTTTAATTTATTTTCTGTTTATTATCGAGTTAGATGCATTGCAAATTAGCGCCTAATTATGTATTTACTATCGCTTTTAGGTTATAATTATTTTAGTTTAAGCTGAATTTGTCGCTTGGTGGGTGGTAGTTTTACATGCCCATCCAACGCGTAGATCATCTTACTTTTCAGACAATTGGGTGATCGGCCCAAATTGTTCTAATCAACTAGTAAACAACAATAAAAATTTGTTGAGTCCCTACGGTTGGTGCGTTAGATTGTCCTACGCCATAAGTCATGACCCGCACAAAAAGTAAACATGTCTAAATTATACGATTTGAACCATAAAATGCACCTGGCAATCAGCCCAGTTGAATAAAAATAAACGTCTTGCTCGCTCACGCCGAAATCTTAGACGCACTAAGTAAATTTAAATAAGAACCGAAACAGACAAAAACAAGTAGGTTAACCGTTTAAGATGGCTACCAACTTAGGTAAGGAAAAACCGCGCTCTCTAGTCGTATCGTATTTGAACGCAAAAGGCCTTAAGAAGCAGCGATCCGAAATCGCTAAATTTAACTTGCAGGATTATAGTATAGACTTATTTCTAGTGCAAAAGAGACGTCTCGCTCGATGTCGTATCGATAGAGGCACTCTGTGAGATTGACTCTGACCACGGCCAAAACCGTAACAAATTGGCATTGTCTTGAACGCAAACTCAAGGCTATGGACCCCCAAAGTTGCTGTAACCTACCGGAGGTTATTGATAGTGTAGACACAGCGTATATTGCCATCGACAGTATCACAACGCATATCTCATCAGCCATCGACGACTCCGAAAGGACAGTCAAGGTTTCGGGAAACCGCAACTTTGGCTTGCCGTTCATTATGTATTCGACGCCTGATAAGAGAGAAAAATGCACTCAAGCGGGCGTTTTATCGCTATCCGTTCGAGTAAAACCGATTTTGCTTTAGGAAACTTCAGTTAGAAGTCAAAGACAGGATAGAATTACACCGCAAAGGATCGTGGTTAGGTCTGACGGAAGACTTAGAGCCATCGCACACTGCCTAATGGCAGTTGGCTCGACGTATGAAGTCGGATCCCCGCGACGCCATGCCGCCATTATCAAAGCCTACCGGGGGCTTGTTAGCTTTCGATGACTTCGAAAAGGCCGAATGCTTAGCCGATACGCTAGAAGAGCAGTGTACTCCATCTCGCGCACAAGCCGACGCGGCCCACCTATCGGAGGTGGACCATCTCGGGGTCACTGGCTTTAAATTGAGGCACCTGGCCCAGACCGTATCTCAAATAGAACTCTAAAATACTTGCCAGGCCCTATTGTCTGTGTATTGGTCAACATTTTCAATATTTTACTATCAACTTGTACTTTTCCTGATGCCCGGAAAGAAGCCATCGTCATCGATATTTCCAAGCCAAACAAACCCTCTAACCTACCCACGAGTTATCGTTCAATTAGCTTGCTCAATTGCTTGGGCAAGTTGAAAGACCACGCCTTCTCCAATAACCTCATCCGTCTTCTTCGATGTCTCAAAGGCATTTGACAAAGTCTGGCTCAACGGCTTGATTAACAATCAGTACATTCTCAAAGTGCCAGACAGGCTGGTTCACATCATCTAAGCCTACTTGTCGAATCGTTCTTTTCGATATCGAGTCGATGGCACCCTGTCCACGAGTCCCACAAGGATCGGTCCTATCACCTTTATTATTCGCGCTCTACACGAGCGACATTCCAATCGTTTAGGTGAATGGTTTCGTAAATGGAGAATTGACGTCTAGATTACATCGTGATTACACGATACCCCCGGTCCTCAACCCAGGCGTCAGGATAAGGCCACGCGCTGGCCGACACCAGACACCAAGGCAACTAAAACTTTATGGCCTACAGATTCCATGGGAAAGAAGGCCAAATACCTAGTCGTGACCTTCGACTGCAACATGTCGTTCAAAAGTCATATTCAGGACGTTAGGAAAAAGGCTTTGTTCGTTACGACCAGACTCTATCACCTAACGAATTCTCACAGTAAAATGTCACTCAAACGTAAACTTCTATTGTACAAGGTATGCATACGACCAATTATGGCTTATGCATGCCAAACTTTCGCTCACGCATCCTCCACACTCCTAAAGCAACTACAAGTAGTGCAAAACGAATTCATCCGCCGCGCAACCGGAGTGCAGGGGTAGCAACGAAACGTAGATTTACACAGTGACTGCAAATTGCCAACACTCCGCGAGCACTTAAAAAAGTTAACTCGCAAACACATAGATAAAGTAGTCAACCACAGCAACCCTCTGCTGGTAAAAGCAGCAACGTATACGGCCGATCCAAACGCGTCTAGTCAAAAGCGTAGACCGCAAAACGTTCTCCTCGACCCGGACGAGGAAGGGGTCGCTGAGACTCCGGACCCAACGGTGGTCCCGACATCAGACCCTACACACCACACGTACGTTCGCCCTCGCTTACGAGCACAGAAACACACCCACACCGCGTATACTAGATACACCCGCGTTCCAGGGCGGTTCTCACCGCCCCCAGCAATCGATTAATACAGTCGCCAGACCGTCGGCGTCCCGGTCCGTAAACCGATCGTCGACGATCCTTAGGAGACATATAATAATGCCTAACTCACGTACCTTTTGTACGTGTGGCCTTCATTTTTAGCAAAAAATGTGGGCCACCTAGTTCGTGGGGACGGGAGATTCTCGTGAACTCTGTGTTAGATAAAGCTTACTAAAGACATGAGTCTGGAAGCATAACTTCAAGGATAAAAAAAAAAGTCATGATCAACGTAAAGTAATTTGTTATTTTTAATTTATGACTAACATTAAGACCAGTTTTGAATTTTACTGTTTAAAGGAGTCCTTATTTCTCTATTTGGTTTTCTTTTTTTTAATATTTTATTTTAAATGGGTAATATAATAAATCATGTGTATCAGTTACATATGCGTTTCAGCTATTTTCTTAGACATAAATACATTGAGCTCAAAGTTTCTTGTTCGAGGTAAGAGTTAGAACGAAAAATAATATTTTAATAACTTATTAAAACATGCCTAATTTTTTCTTGTACATATTTACTATTAATAACTTTATTAACAATATAAATTCAAGTTAATCTCCCTTTTCCCAGTTTTGCATTGAAGTTCTGAAGAAGCACTAATGGGCGCGTAAGATTGTCACTTTCCGACGCCAGAACTCATGATCAACATAAAGTAATCTGTTATTTTCGTTTTTTGACTAACATGAAGACCAGTTTTGAGTTTTATTGTTTGAAGGAGCCTTTATTTTTCTATTTGGCTCTTTTTTTACATATTTTTTAAAAGTGTATTATAATAAATCATGTATGTGAGTTACATATGCGGTTCCGCTATTTTCTAAGACATAAATACCTTAAACCCAGAGATGGTTTTTCGAGGTAAAACGCAAAATAATATTTTATAAACTTTTTAAAACATCTGTTGTTCTTTCTCGAAGTAGTCTTTAGAAATTTTCTATTTGTCACTTTATTAACAATAAAAGTTCAAATCAAATCCACTAATTTACGGATTTTTCGCGTTACTGAAATATATTTATTCCCTACGTTTCGGATTCTTTCCAGCATCCATGATTACGGGCAGACTAAGTTGGTATATGTCTGTATTTCTTTATTTTCTGTTATTAAACTTCCATGCATTAAAAAATTTAATTAATATAATTCTAATTTTATTATGAAAAAAAATATCTTATAACTAGCAAATTGTAAAAAACGTAGTTTCTATTTTTATTAGGTATATTTAGAAAAATAAACATCATTATTTCAATTACAGTTTATATATTTAATGAAAAAATATTATAAATTAGATACCAAACAAACTACGAAAGCCATCTTCTGATGTGGAGCTTAAAGACGAAGCTTTGAGCAAAGGATCTTTGGAAGCCGTCAGATTAATTTGCCCAGTCACAGCGGTCTGACGTTAATTAAGATGGGATCATCTTAAAGTTGCAGTCAAGGAAGGCTTCTGCTAAGTTTGGTTAACGTTAAAAACAGGGCATAATCCATTGCCTGCTACAAAGAAGAACATCGCTTTAATTAAGTTAAATTTAATCCACAATAATAATTACTGTTTGTTTAAAAATTAATAACTAAACAGACACTGCCTCCGTAGCCTAGTGGTATGGGCGTGTACTTTAGAAACCAGAGGTCTTGGGTTCGAATACTGCGGGGACTCAACTTTTCATTGTTGTTTCCTAGTTGGTTAGGGCAATTTGGGCCGATCATCGAATTGTCTGAAAAGTAAGATGATCCATGCGTTGGATGGGCAAGTAAAAAGTCGGTCCACCCACAAACCCGCATTGGACCAGCGTGGTGGGATACGGTCCATAACCCCCATAACCATGGATAGGGGTCGTATTAGGGAAGGCCTATGTCCAGGAGTGGACTATCACAGGCTTATGATGATGATGATGATGAAACTGATTACTAAACTATGGGCCATTAAGTTGGAACAGCAAAACTTATTTTAACATATTCGTTAAGATTAAAAAAAATAGTCCAATGTAGAAAAAGATAACCGTTATTTTTATGTTGTGTCAGTTATTTAATAATTTTAAGCTTTATTAAATAACCCTTATAATTTCTGCACGATAACGTTGCAGCAGTGCGCTTTCAAAACATGTTACAGAAAATGTGGGCACAAGTAATTTTATTGTTCTTAAAAAAAGTTTATTCTTCTACTTAAGCAGCAATATTTACTGTCAGGCAAACTTAAAACAGATAAAAGAAACAAATTCGATGATGTTTATTTTATGTTATTGTAAATTTATTCCTCGATATTTCGCAGTTTCTCAGCAATAGTGGTCACAGGATTAGTTAATGAATAAGTATTTGTAGTGGTTATGTCATATCTTGACTATAATTTGAATCTTTTGATTCTCTCCAAGACGTAATAATGTGACAGTTAGTCGGGCGGTTTGCTCGAGTCAAATCAAACTCAAGTATACTGCCAAAAGCAAACCTTAAGGCTTAGGATTAAACCTTTATTAAATAGAAGACCACAAACTGGTGGTAAAATTCAACTACCCCTTCTATTGAAATAAGATCGTTTTGAAGTGACAACTTCTTATGGGATGGTAAAGCGCGTCGTTACGAGACACGTTACGGCTGCATTCTAGCTGTTTTTTTATAATGATAATAAAAGCAGTATAAATAGGACACTAATATACGCATCGTAACGGATTGTAATAATGTACTTGCACTTGCAAAAATATATAAATTAAATGTACGTGTCATGGGAAAATATATATTATAATCAATAAAATTTTATTATTTAATGTTTTCTAAATACAGTCGTTCAGCGATCTATGGAGCGGGCCACGCAGGAAGTTTCATTGCATCATAGAGTGCGTAATGCAATCCGCAGCAGAACAATGGTGGCATAAAATATTATATATAAACAAAAATTTATTTTTTTACTTTTAAATCCGAGAGTAGATAATTACTTAGATGAATAATGTTAATTTATCAAATAACATGGTTAATTTTTTAAGAAGATTAATTGTAATATGTTTTCGACAAAGTGGCTTATCTCCTTAAATACATAGAAAAGCGGGATATATATTATTTATTGACAAAACCAATAAATCATTAATTATATGAGAATGCATATCAAAGATTTCAGCAAAAGAAAACAAAGCACAGTATACAAGATATATGACAATACATATATACGTACTAATATGCTGCGATAATATTTATACTGTCATCTGGTTTCTTATGTCTAGCTAATTTTAATAAATAAAAGTGTAAGTGTATAATTTAAGACATAAAAGTTTATATTAAGTTTCACTAATTAAGTTGAAATTTAGATTTTGTCCCGTAGCGCAAGTGCTGCACTGCGGCTAGACATTTTAATTTCGTTGAATAAAATAACTTATCTCGGAATGTAGAATGATTCGGGCATCTTTAAAAAATCTAATATTAGTCAAAAATATAAAATTCGAGGTATGAATAGTACAAGTGCATATTTTTTATTTCAATCACTGAATATGCACGAACAAAATAACTATGACATACAAATTTACATAACGCTATTTTACTGGATTTCAGAGTACATATACGTAGGAAACTAAAAAGCGAAGAAAGAAGCCTAACTCACGGCATGTTCCTCAATTAAATAATTGTTATAACAAAAAAAAACATTTCTTACACTAAACTCATACATGTGCACTATAAAGAGATGTCACAATACCTCAGCTACAGATATGCTGCTATAAGAAATTTAATCCATTGTAAATTATATGTCTTCACAAGCATGTCGGTCACGCAAGCTTATAAGAATTCTCCCTATCAAAAAGTAATTGACATGTATTGAAAAAGGTTTAACTTCACACATTAACGACGACTCGAACAATACGTGTAAATATTACTGCTCATTTTTTAAAAAGCACTGTCTCCTCGATTTTATACGCCTAAAAGATCGACACTTGTAAACTTAACGCAGTTAGTGATGCTTAATGGGCTTCGTTAATTTTTAACGATTATTTTCACATTTTTTCTAATTAAATCATAATTTCACTTTCGAGCAAACTAGCGTTATTACGGGACATGTTGAGGTGCCATGCATCTTAATGCCATTGCTAAAATACGATTATTTTATTTTATTTATAAATTTTAAATTAGTAGTCTATGTTATGACCTATGCTACGCACTATTATATTTGTTGATCAATTGGTTGATGAGGTCTTGATTTGGCAGTGATAAAATATTTTCATTAAAAGCGATAATCTAATATTTTTTTTAGCTTAACAATATTTCCTATCGCTTCGCTTGGCGAAACAGCAATTTTAATAACATGAAATAATTTCAATGAAATATGTATCAATTTCACTTATCCAGCTTGCTTCAGCCGGACTTGAAATTAGCATTTGAAATACCATACGTATTTTTTAATAGGACTAACGACACGATCAAAAAAACTTGTCGTTTTCCTATTTGTACCAAGTACCTTTTCTACCAATAAAGTTCTTTGACTAATCGATACCATTTTTGAATGGAAGATACTGTTGAAAAAACTTACGCCATTTCGAGATCTGAAAATAGGATGTTTTATCTTCGGTTCTGAATTTTAATGATTTAATCAGAATCATATTTCAAATATTAAATTTAGATGAAGCATAAAGTAATAGTACATAATAACTCATTTTAATGAAAACATTCCGGTATAGCCCGTATTGCAGTGACACGTAAAACGAAGCGGGAAGATAATTATAAGTCCCACGGACTGATTGTGCGGATTGCGTTCTCTCACCACCCTGAGTAATTATTCATTTAACAATGTAATTAATGTGCCCCACCAATATTTCCGTTGCGAAATGCTGGCAGATAGGACCTCATTAATTTAGGACCCGTTGGCTGCAATTTGTAATTAAATCGAATTTATTTATAATTCCGACAATAATTTGAATAGTAAATCTTTTCCTTATTTTATTTTTTTATTTAAATTTTTTGTACAAATAAAGTATACACAGGCGGGCTTAATCTCTTAGGCATTTTCTAACAGCCAACCTGAGGGAAGTAACTAAAATTCAGCGTAGGTGCACTAGAAAATATAAGATTAAAATAATAATACTTTGTTTTACTTAACCCACGCTTTGTTAAAGACGATTATTATTGTATACCAACTAATCACAATTTTAATAAAACTTAATATAATATAACTAATAAAACGAACGTGAAAATATGTAATGTATAAACACATAAGCATATATACATCCAAAAATAATAATATTCATACATACACACATAAGTATTCAGAATTGAGGTGACAATTAAGTCGCTGACGCCTCATTCAAAAGATGTTTGCGCGCTTTGCCTTTAAACTGAAAATAATTTCTAGCCATTCTGACTTCCAGAGGTAGCAAATTTTACAGAAGAATGGATTGTATATGAAAGGACTTTCTAACGAAATCTGAACGATTAGTAGGAATGGAGAAGACGGTTATTTGTCGAACGAAGATCTTTGAGACTACTATCACTGAGGTATTAGAAATATGGCGACATGTAAGACGGCGAAGAAGGAGAATGAAGAAAACAAAAGAGAGTAGTGGGGGTCGTCAGCGCTCGTCGTTGTGGAATAGACAGCCATTTAATATGTATTTGATATGATGACACGTGGTCATATTTTCGAAGATTGAATACGAATCAAATACTGCAGTTATTTTGAAGCCGGTCAAGATTAAGGAGTTGATCTGCATTCAGGTCAAAGTAGCACACGACACCATAGTCAATCAAAGGGAAAATTAAGGACTGCACGAGAGTTATTTTAGTTTTTATAGGAAACAAGTTTCAAATCGATAAAGGGCTCTTAGTACCCCTGTAAAATTTTGTGAAACGCTAATCAGTTGCTGTTTCCAACTCAGTGTTGAATCAATTATCAAACCGAGGTTCTTTACACTGTCACTAAGAGGTATTATGTGGTTATTAAATATTATTGATGAAAAGCTACTTAAATCTATTTTATTTAAAGAAACTTAGATGGCTTCTCTGTTAGACTAAATTTGAGAGACATTTTGATAACATCAAGATCATTGTTTAGTTTTTGGCCTATTTCATTAATCTTATTGTTGATATTATATATTTCTGGAATGAATAAATAAAAGAACGTTATAAATAGAATAATTTTTTTGGAATTTGTCGAGCATAGTATTCAGGTTAGCAACAGAAAGTATTATAAAATAACATTATTACAAATGAACAGAAAGTATTATAAAATAACATTATTACTAATGTAACTTAATGTTTTATAGGACAGTGAGAGGACTTATCTTTTAGACGTAACTTTTTTTTATGAATATGTTATGCGCTATGCTCAGTTTCTTTGTCGGACAAAATACGTAATGAATTTATCCCACAAAGAACTAAAATTACCGACAAAGTGCAAAGGATTAGCCCCTTGAACTGGTAGTGGGCCGGTCACGTGGTCACAAAGAACCGATGGTTAATGGGCTATTAAGGTTCTGGAGTAGGGCCGCGTCCGGAAAGACGGAGCGCTGGTCGACCCCGGACCAGGTGGGATGGCGATCTCCGTGCAGTAGCCGGTTCAAGTTGGCAGCGAGTAGCAAGGGATCGGCCGTATTGGCGTTCATTGAAAAAGGCCTATGTACAGCAATGGATGAATAAAGGCGGCTAATGATGATTATAAAATGTTGTGTTACCTTGTTACGTATATTAGTTTTTCATGGATATTTTACGTTAACTAGATCGGTTCGAGGCTTAGCAGTGTCGTCATTTGCCCTCGACCGAAGGTCGTAGGTTCGAACCCCAGAATCCAGATTGATCGGAAAACAACGTTAATGTAAAACTTGTTGTAGTTGGTTAGGAACAATTATGGCCGATCACCCAATTGACTCATCATACTATTCGGATTGATGATTGATACATGGATTACTAGCCGACCCCATGATAACGTGGGAAAATGGCTAGGTGAAATAAGATGTTATGTTAATTAGACAATGTCATGTAATCATACGAATTTTATTAGAACTTTAAGGAGCACCTGAGGATTCTTGTAAAATAAGCACATAATAAATAAGTGATCGAAACTGAATTTAATATAATTACCTCCGTTTCATTAATTTAAATATAGACCGTACATCAGGCATAATTTAATGCACAAAAGGTAAAAAACTTTTTTAGAAGAACCATCTAGGTTAGAATCATCTTACCTATTTCTGTCACAAATCAGTAGTCTGTAAACACACCCGTCATTTGGTTTAATTAAGACCATAATCAGCGTAATTACAGGGTAAAAGAGAGAAGAAATCTGTTACTTTCGTGCATCAAGACGATTTATGGCGCCTCACGCTGCTTTTTCATAGGTAAGGTATAGAACTTTCCATCAGGTGAACATCCTGCTCGTTGTCTTTTTTGTGGGTGCAGTTGGCACAGGCACAGGTCGTACTTATTTTGGTTTTGATGGGGTGTAACATGGCGGCAATATCGAGGGTATCGACATCACTTGTTACGCGGACGACACCCTCGTCACCGCCCGTGGCACCAATTTTCGCAGGGCTGCAATTCTCGCCACTGACAATGGTCGCTCAAGTAATTGGGCGCATCCGGCGGCTAGGTATAGAGGTGGCGCTCGAAAAATCCGCGGCCCTGTTTTTCAGGCACAAGGCGGCAAGGTCTCGGGACTGCAAGCCAGCCCCAGAAGAAATAAGGGGGCGCAGGGACGAATTGCGCTCCCTTGCAATACAGGAGTGGAAGCTGAGGCTGGAGCATCCCAGCGCCAGCCGTCAAACAATTGAAGCCATACCGGCACGTTCTTAAGTGGTGGCTTGAAAGAGGACATGGCTCCCTAACATTCCGTGCGACGCAAGTTCTCTCGGGACACGGCTGTTTCGGCACTTGTGCCGGGTGGCCGATAGGGAGCCTACTGAGGAGCGCCACCACTGTGCGTATGTGCCGAAGAGACGGCCCAACACGCGCTGGAGACTGCCCAGCCTGGGTCGAGAAGAGGCCCGAGATAGGCGAGGGCCACGTCGCGCCGGGGTCGCCGAAGACTGTCATAAGCACCCGCGGCACCGGCTACAGCGACATGAGAAAGGAACAACCGTTGGTTTTTTAGTGGGCCGCTCCATCATCTGGCCAGTCCGGGGCCTACATATCCCTGCTGCCCCCTCAATCTGGCGGCAAGCTGAATTTTTCAAACGGCAAGAAAAAAAAAAGATTTGCACTTATCCTGTTTGGAGTATAGTACTTTATGATGGATATGTGATGTAAAATATATTTCAAGTTAGTAACTAATTGTATTGTATATTGTTTATGCGTCTTATAAATAATTAAATAACCTAAAAAAATATACTACAATATAGGCCGTGCTAAGCATTATTTACCACGTGCGGCAGTAAATCAATGACACACGACAGTGGTGCTTCCATATATCAAATTAATTTGGGGATCTCTGTTTGCAAGGTACTCCATTGTACAAGCTGTTATTAAATCGAGCGTAATAAATTAATCAGTTCAATTTTATTACCGTCGCTTTTACGGTAAATGGTTTTATTATCTTTTTATAAAACACTTTTGTTTACCTGGTTTACCTCTTTTTCTGCCTTACTAGAAATTGAGAAAAATACATTTTTAGCTTGTTTGTACGTTACGTACATAAAATGCAAATCATTCCTCTTCACTTTTTTTTGAACATTAAATCTTACTTTTATTTTAATATACAGATGAAAAAATATACGGAAGGCATAGGAATGAAAAAATAATGTTAATCTAGCCATTGAAGTTTTCATACATTTCAATTGGATTGGTGCTAAATGAAAAAGTTTATAATATAATAGAATAATTCATTATAATTGTTCTTTGTTAATGAAAACGTGATATACTTTGTCGTGTGAAGTGCTGAAAACTAACTATCTGACCTATAATATAACCATTGTTTAGCCACCCAAGCAGTTTCCGCTAAGCACTACTATTTCTTAGAAATTGCCATCTGTTTGTTATAAGGACCCTCATGGAACTAGGCTAAGCGATTTCATCGCACAAAGCCCATATTTATCTCTAGAGCGTAGACAGAGCTCCTGAAACGTTATTGTATCGACCTGAATATCTCAATTACATGAAATTTCCGCAGATATTTTATATATATATATAAATAATTGGAATACTTAAAAGAAGTAGAAAAATTACTAATTTTAACACATACTTAAAATTTTATGTTTACACGTTGTTTTCAGTAACATTACTGCTTTGCGGCAGAAATAGGCCCCGTGGTGGTACTACCTTATACGACCCGACAACTTTAAAAGAAATTTGAAAAATCTGTACAAGAGATTCTCAATTGTGAGTAGCATAAGCGTAAATACGAAATATTATTATATTAGCAGATATTTTATGAAGTAGTAGACGTTACGTAGATTGATTCATTTGTATTATACGCTACTACATAACGCCATTATTTCGACATCATTCTTCAATAGTAATGCACCAGTAGCATAACAATATTATCTTTGTCTTTTTTCTCTTTGATTGAGGAAAGGGTTTTCCAAACATTATTAGATCAAATAATAAACTAGAAAATTTGCTATTTAGTACAATAGTACCAAACAAGTATATTTGGGAGTTACAAGGGTTCATAATAACAGTAGAGGCAAATAAAATTAATAATTAAAAATGCTTTAATGTCCTGATGGACAGGAGCCAAGCATTAGCTCGTCTGCCGTTACTGATTTTTTTCGTGGTCATGCATTATATAGATTATTTTTTTTTAGTGGAGGCATTGTTTATACATTATTTTCCTAAACAAAGAGAAAACGCGGTACCTTTATACATTTTTATTAAAAGTATTAAGCGTAAACACGTAGTAACACAGCAGCACGAATATGAGAACACGTGTGGAGCATAAAACTCAACTCGACGTAAATCATGGGCTTGATGACGGCTCACCGCGAGTGCAGCAAACATCGTACCAGATATCCGTGGCAAGAACCCTGTTGAATTTAACTTTACATAGATTCAATTTTCAGTACGAAATAATATAAATCGTTGAGTTTCTTACGCTGCTTTTTCTCTGGTCAGGGACTTGTATTTCCAAACTCGTGGTAGTTTATTTGAGAATCAATAAGAATGTGTAATTCTTCTACATTGACTAAAGATATTTTACTGTGACTCGACTTTGTTGCGACGAAACGTATCATTCTGATCGAGATATGTTTATTGGGTTTGTTTTATGCATCGTAGAATACAATAGAATTTGGATTTCTCTATCGCTGACTTAAGCCTTAATATCTTTTTCCAACCATTTTAAGTACATAATAACTGCTTAAAATTTTCCCTGAATAAAGAGATTTTTCGGTACTTGTCATGTCATTCGAATAACTTAATCACTCGTAAAACTTCCTATTTTGGTACGTAGTAATAATCTGAATTGAAAATACCGCCACCCATCCTATTCCGTATGTTTTGTATAGTCAGACAGCATTTGACCGAATAGTTAACAATATGCAACAGATATCATATTTATTCAATAAAAATTTCAGTTCTACAATATTTGGTATATGTATACTCGGAGTAAACTAGTTATAAATACTTGACTTAAATAGAAAAACAACCAATATCGCATCAAGTTGCTAGATAAGTTTCTCCCATAGGCATTTCTCAGATAGGAACATCGGGAGAGGAGTTATGAGGTCTTCTGTGCCAAATTTAAAATTTTACTAAAACTTTTGTACTACTACTACTACTGTTGCGTACGGTTTCGTCCATTTGGTAATATAAAAAAATATTCTGTTAAGTTGTTTTATCTTGTGATGATAGTTTTATGTAACCGCTCCAGTCTAGCGGTATTGGTTACGGTATTTGTCTTGCTTTATAAACCGGAGGTAGCGGGTTCGAATCCCGATCGGAAACAAATTGAATTGTGGTTGTTTTCTCGTTGGCTAGATTAATTTGGGCCCATAACCCTCCAACCAAACTGCCGCCGTAACACAGGCTGATAATGATGAGTTTTTTTGTAAGAAAAAGTAAAATGAATTAGGTTACTTCCAGCTACATCACCTCTCTTCCAGTAATTGTCTTGTTAAAATTAGATGAGCCATTCAGAGATTAGCCAGAACAAGCAGACAGAAAGACAAAAATTTTAAGGAATTGTCTTGGAATATAAATGAGTTTTACATCACAATATAATAATTAAAAAACGGTTATTTTGATGTACTTTACAAACAGATACTCCAATTTTATGGACGACAAAATTTTAGCGACAAATGCGTCAATTACTACAGGCATTTTAATTTAATTTCTATTTTTGAAACAACCGACGCCTAATCATAACATATTAATCACAACACACGTACCTGTTATTTCACCCATAGTTTTATCACTCCCCTAATTGTTATAAGATATAAAAATACATACAAATATCAATATTTCAATACTGATGTGAGAAAATCAGAGTCGGGTAGCTATAAATCTCTAGTTTTTGTAGTGTTGATCAAACAAATTCAAATCATTCAGTACGCTATATACTCTATTCGGAGCATTAAAAACTGTTGCCGAAAAGTTTTTATAAAATATGTACTGAGGAACCATTAATTGTTTGCTCGAAGCGCTCGAACAAAATAAGAAATTAAGGGCCCAGTGAAATTTATTGAGTAATTTTCTTAATGAGGACGATCAGTAAAGAAGTGCCGCTATTGTAACAGAAAATAAATGGTAACCCAATAGCCTCCTTATTTTTTGGCCCGATTTTATGATCACTTTGTAATTTGCGATCTTATGCAAATTTAAACATTATGCTTTATTTCTTTTTCAAATTTTTTCTTTACTGACTGTTAAGAAACTAATTAACAATTTTTGTTTAAAGTAGGCCTTTTTAACCTCTTGTCGACTTACCACTGTTTCGACAGTAACAGCTCGCTCCAAAAAAAACTGACGGGGACAAATTATGAAAAACAGAAAAGGACGTTCTTTTCTATTTTTTTAAAATTTAATATTAGTACCTTATAAATACACACTAACCGGTCGAAGAACCGACATAAACAAAGAGAAATTAAGCGAAGGACTAGAATTTTACATGCACATCCAACGCATCATCTTATTTTACAGGCAATCAGGTGATCAGTCCACATTGCCCTAATCAACCAGGCAATAATGGAAATTTGATGATTCGAAACAACGACCTCCGTTTTCTGAAGCGCAAGCCCATACCAACGTGCTACGGACGCAGTTTAAAATATTAAGAAGAATATTGGTAGAAGGTGTATGAAAGTAAAATACGACATATGCAATTGAGAGGTAGAATTCCTATTTGTTGGTCAGATCAGATCCGCAAAGGCATCGGAACGGGAGTCCATAAGGCTTCTTTGCCAGTGACCGTAATAAATGGAGTGCAATCATCCACGGACAATTTATGGAGATCAAGACCCTCAGCAACAAAGAATACGACACTGGAAGGGAGAAGGTATGGATGTATTCTTTCACGAAAACTAGGTAGAAAACTGCTCCTCGTAGAAAAAAGTTCATCTGCTCTAAGTAAGTAATACTAAAGTGTGTTCTATAGGATACATTGGCACTTATAAGTTATCCGTAATTGTATTATAGTGTTGTGTCGTGTTGGACCTTAATGGCTAATAGGCTAGTACGCCTGGGGGTGTGTTCTTAATGCAAATTTTCAAGACTACTGTGTTTTCTTTTTTTTTCCCGCATAAAATTTATTTAGATTAAAAAAGAGATAAAAACAGAGCGGCTAACTATAGCTTTTATGGCCTTTCTTATAAGTAAGGAAGGAACATGTGTAACGTTAACTAAACAAGAGTTAAGCATTCGAGCCCTAAAAACTTCTTGCTTATATCTTCAACATGCGTTATGACAGTTTGTTTATAGTAAAAAAATATAATCATAGTTTTACGTAACCTTAAAATTAAAAGGCACCTGTAAATTTAAACTGACGGCAAGTTATGAAACCTTGTTTAACTCAATAAATTGAGTTAATCCATTGCTGTAAATAAAGATGTCAATATGTTCTAGACCAGTAATATGAGTTTTTTGTGCGTCATTATCTTTCAAGATATTCAAACGTTCATAAACGACCCTTCAAAATTTAAATGTAGTATAAAAAACTAAAAATAATTTCACATTTTTTTAAATGTATGATGATAAATATATAAACAAATTTTAAGTAACGATATCAGTTCTTATGCAAATATATTAATTTCAAAAAAGTTTACGGCAAATATGAATAAGATCATCTCAGAAAATATCGGTAATTTAAATAACTGGACGAAAAAAGACGGAGCTTATGTGGTCGAGATCAGTTCTTACCAATATTCTGCTTGTATCTAATGGAAATCACTTGAGTTATTTAAAATCTGCAAAGAAGTCTCCAATTTGTTGTGGTGTAAGTAATTTTGCATAGTCCGTGTTTTCAATTTATACACCTTTAAGAAAAAATGGCGAATACACTTTTTTAGTTCCTCTATTGATAGTTTATTAAATAAATAATAATAATTTCAAACCGTCTTTTGAATGATACTTGCACATTCTTTTATAAAAAAATTTTGTAGATATTTAATACTGTGACTACTTTTTGATTTTACAGAGAAATGATATTAAAATTTCGCGAAAAGAATACTACTAAATCACTATTTAATGAAAATAGTAGTCTACTAAAGTTATTTCAGTGCCATTAATTCATTTTAATGATCTTATTGTTGTTTTATTGCTTTACTTAATTTATTGGTACCCATAAATCTTCTTTTTATTGTGCCGTATTTAAATAGCTGCATGGCGAGGTACAGTAATGAATGGCATTTAATTTTATTAGTGAAGTATTTCGTAATTTTTTAGGAGACAAAACTTTATACGTTCGGAAATAAACAAGTTGAAAACAAAGTAAAGAATTATAATATTCATATGATAAAAGACTAAGGATTTTATCGCGTTTTATTTGGTTTACAATTTTCCCGACATTTCAGACACTTACTTCAGGATCCATGGTCAAGTCTGCCCGTGACAAATGTGTAGTATTCGCGTAAACACAAGAAAGTATTGTATTATATTTATAGTTGCTTAATAAATATGACGACGCACAGAGTTAATTGGTTGATTTCCGAACGAACGAATAATTGTATGACAGTTGACATAACACCAAACGCTGGGGAGTCGGCGAGAAAGTGAGGTTCGAGTTGTCGAGAAGTGCGCACGCGCCCACGTGTTTTGGTGGAATGTTTCATATCGAATGCATCATGCATCAATAGCCTTTGATAGTCCACTGCTGGACATAGGCCTCCCCTAATACACCCCTTTCCATTGGGGGGTTTGGACCGTATCCCACCACGCTGGTCCAATGCGGGTTGGTAGGGGGACAGCTTTTTATATGCCCATCCGACGCATGGATAAACTTACTTTTCAGACAACTGGGTGATCGGCCCAAATTGCCCTAACCAACTAGGAAACAACAATGAAAATTTGTTGTGTCCCCGCAGGATTCGAACCCAAGACCTCTGGTTTCTAAAGCACACGCCCATACCACCAGGCTACGGAGGCAGTTCATATCGAATACGACACTTATTTCTTACAAATCCGATTATATTAGTGTAATCTTTGATTATTTCAATTGTAACTTGATGGAGATAAATTTAATTAAACACGTGTAAACTATTAACCACTATTTTTTCTTATTTTTTAACATGTGTCTCCTCGCCCGACTTCTTACGCATATAATGGCGGATAAACGGAACGTTACCAGCAAGCTTTCTAATGTGGTGCCTTTAAATAAATACGAACATTGATAATATTATCTTTTTTTGCCTATTAGTAGTTATTGTTTTTTATAATTATTTCACGTAACCAAGAAAATCTCCAACGTAATTTTCGGGAAACCGTGATGTGCTCTGGAAAATTCGAAATGGAATTAAAAAGAAGATTCGATGTAAATAAGAGTCTCTTGATGCCATGGTGGACTACATACGGGACGTGAGTAAAAGGTTTTAGAAGCGTAAATGTAATCTTATGGAGTAATGTCGGCAACATGAGAACACTTCGACTAATGTGAAATTTCTTTCAAACCGGATCCGCAAACTCGTACGCCAAGACCTTCACTGCTCAAACGAGCAACGAATAACTAAGGTGATTGAGCAGGATAGTCTCGAAGGTTTTTATGGAGCAGCTCAGAAGAAACTATCTTCAACCGATCAGCTCAGGAACGGCTCTGGCTCGACTGTTTTGCTTAGCCTGAGATCTTATTAGAGATAGAGAACTTCTATTGCAAATTGTACGCGTCACAGCATCATTCTGGTGAGCTTTCTAATGTCTGCTTTGACGACGTTAGTCCAGCTTAAAAGCAGCTCAAGGGAGGAAATGCTCCTAGGAATAATGGAATCACGACCGAATTGCTTCGCACGGGGCAACCCTGTTCTATAAATTGAATTAATTCTCCAGAAGCATTGGCCTCAGAATAAACTTGGACAAGTCGAAAGTCATGTTAAACGAACACGTTCTCTTGAGGTCGGTCAATTTCGATTGTGTTACTCTCGAACTCGTTGATGAATATGACTACCTTGGGCACAAATTGCCGTTGGGAAGACACAACTTCGAGAGGGGAGCCGATATTATGAGAAAGTTAAACCACATTCTCACGTCGTCGATAACGAAGGGTTTGTCGCAGCCAATGCGTACCTCCACCCAGGTAGGATTCCGATCTCCGAGCAGTAGCCGGTTTCAGTTGGCAGCGAGTAGCAAGTGATCGGCCGTCATGGTCGTTCATAACTAAACGCCTACGCCCAGCAGTGGACGGATAAAACTGCTAATGCTGATGATGGTAACCCTACAAAATTGCTTTCATCATCAGCCTGTGTCAGTCCTGCTGGACATAGCACCCCAAACACACGCCAAGGTCTCTCTATCTTGCCACCAAGCGTCCACATTACGTTCAACACTAAAGTAGGATTACCTAAGCTTTATCGTTAAAGTAAAAAAGGTCATACTATTTAAAGTATTAGGAATAAATCAAGACATTCGGAAAATATATATTCCCAAAAATTTTTTTTTTTACGATGTTATAATTATCGAAAATTTGTGTTTATTTAAAGTAAAATAAGGTGTCGAAATTTTCTAACTGAAATGAACATTTGTTCTCTTGAATTTAGAAAAATCCAGAAACTATATTTACATCTATCACAAATTATTGAACCATCCGTAATTTGACACTTCAAACTTTCTCTCTTTCTCATTATATAGCCGTTGCCCGCTGCTTCGTCATTAGGGTAATTACGAAAAATTTTTCTTTTCTAAAAAAAAAGGTAGCGTGGGTTAGTCTCAGTTTGTCTTAGCTATCTTTTATTGAATTGGACCAGCTATACCAAAGATAACTTTGAACAAACAGACAGACAAAAGTTAAAAAAAATGTTGCTTTGTTTATTTATTTATGATTTATTTATTTAATCTTTGTGCACGAAATGTACAGAGGCGGACTTAATGCCAATGGCATTTTTTGCCAGTCAACCTTAAGGTGATGCAGAGATAAAAGTGGGGAGGTGCAAATATATTAATATCGTAAATTGAAACTTTTATTATAAATATATACCTATAAATAAATATTTAAATTACAACAAATGCATATATTCAAGAAGTTATTATATATTCAAATTAAAATTCAAATATCTTTATTCAATATAGAAGTGTAACACTCGCTTATTGAATTGTCAAGGACGCTACCAATGGTTCGGAATAGGACGCCTCCGACCTGAGAAGAACCGGCGAAAGAAACACAGCGGGCCTATTTTGTCATCTTTTAAAATAATCAAATATATACATACAGTTCTATCATACGTATCATGCGTATATTATACTTGAAAAAGCCTGGAGCGAGCATTCCATTACCAGGCTGTGTTATTTATAAATTCATTTATGATATAATAACCTTTAACACATAAACGTTCCTTTACTTCTTTTTTAAATTTATTAACAGTTCAATTCTGAACGTTTACTGGGATTTTATTGTAAAAGCATATACATTGTCCCATAAAAGATTTACTTATTCTTCGCAGTCTAGTTGCTGGAAGAATTAAATTATGTTTGTTTATAGTATTTATGTTATTTGCATCACAATGTCTACGAAAATCATTTCTATTTTTTTGCACATACATTAGGTTTTCGAAAATGTATTGGGAAGTAACGGTTAGTATTTTAATCTCTGTGATTCCTTGGGGCCCAGGTTATAAACCGCTCGAATAGCTCGTTTTTGGAGGACAAATATCGTATTAGTATCCGCGGCACTTACCCACAGTAGAATGCCATAAGACATTACACTGTGGAAATAGCTAAAGTATACTAACCGCCGTCTCCACGTCAGTTAATTGTCTGATTTTTTGACAGCATATACTGCAAAGCTGAGTTTATTCGACAGTCTATTAATATGAGGGCCCCACTGCAATCTGGTATCTATTGTTATTCCCAGAAACACGGTTGACTCAACAACGTCTATCTCTTCCTCATGTATAAACACTTCACATTTACTCGGTTAACATACATGAATAAATAAATACTTACATATACATATATTATTACGATTAGTACGTCTGACGATTTCATTTATCTGGTAATATTTCGCTAAGTAAGTGCTCTTTAACTGTTTGCTTAAAGGTTCCAATACTCTCTGTCATCTTGACTTCGAGAGGTAGCGCATTCCACTGAAGGACGGAAAAGAAGGAGTGCATGATGTCAGAACGGTGAATAGGGCAATAAAATAGACAAGTATTTGTCGAACGAAGATTCTTGTTGCTGACATCACATTACTATTGAAAATTAGAAGATATGTAAGACGAGGCAATTGGAGAATTAAGGAAGGAATATAGAGTGCTTAGGGCTCGTAAAGGAGCGTCGCTGGCGTATAGGCAACCACGAAGTTGAACGTTGCGCAGAGACGTGGTCATGTTTACGAAGATTAAAAAGAATCGAATAAAGTTATTTAGAAGTCGGTCAAGTTTATTGAGGTGATCTGCACTCAGGTCAAGATTGCACACGTCACCATAGTCGATAATAGGAAAAATCAAGGCCTGCACAAGCGTCACTTTCGTTTTAGTAGGGCAAAACTGACTGTAAACGATATAAGCATCGCAGGATACATGTAACTCTTGCACAACACTTCTATTTGACTGTTCCAATTTGCGTTTTATCTATAAGGAGGCCTAGATTTTTACACTATGACTAAATGGAATATGATCCCTGTTAAAATGTACGCTGGGAGTGCGAAAATCCAACTTGCTCAGATTGCGTGCACTGCCAATAATTATTGCTTGGCATTTGATGGGTTTACAGCTAAACCGAACTTATCACACCAAGCATTTATTGTGGCCAAGTCCTTATTTATTTTGCTAACTGCCATTTCTAAATTATTGGTGAATGCTTTAGCGTACAACTGCAGGTCATCGGCATTAAGATAATACGCACATTGAAGATCAAAGGTTATATAAGTTATTAAGATTAATAAATATGGAAAACAAAAGTGGAGAAAGAATACCACCTTGAGGAATACCAGTGACCATGGTTTTATCGATGCTCGCTTTAATATCGCCAGTCACTTTGAGCAGGGCAGAAATGGTACTATTCCCAGGCCTAAATCCCGATTGTAATGGACTAATCAGTTTGTTACTGAATATGAAGCCAGAAAGTTGTTTATAAACATCTTCTGGCTTCACATTCTAGTATCTAGGAAGGAAGGGCAAAAGAGATAGGTCGATAGTTAGTGAGAAGTACAGGGTTGGAGAACTTTGGGAGTGGACGAATAGAGGGATTTGCGGAACATGGAAATGTTCCTGAACTTAAGGAAAAGTTAATAACATGGGTAGATTGGAAAAGGATATCTAGGATAGAAACAATCATTCGTCGGGCAATTTTATCGTATCCAACTGCATCTGATTTTATAGAAAAGATAGCTTTTGATGTATCGGAAGTAACTGGAGAAAATTTGAACGGTTGAATACAAGGTCGCGTCAGCCCATTTAAAAAAAATAGTGTCACGTATCGTTGAATGATTTAAAGTAGAAGTGGTAGAGAAATGGTGATTTAAATCATCCAAATTGAACTAGTGAAGCTTGACGTCGACTTACTGGTACCCAAAGTTCCAAGAAACTTCCAGATATCGCAAGAGAAGAATTACTAAATTGTCCTGAAATAGCGGCGTTTAGCACTGCGTATCATCTGACCGATTCCGTGCTAATTGTATGCGGCCCAATTTTCATAGTCTTTTCCGATTGAATTTCCAGAATTAACGATTCCTCGCTATAGCAATGCGAATGACGTCGGTTAACCAAGTGCAGGTTTTTTTTAACCTTCGATGGCAGCATGTATGTTGTTGATAAAGGTTTAAAGTGTCGATTTTTGTCAATATTTTCCTTTCTTTACAGCCCATTTAACCTTACCTGCGTCCTTGTAAAGTTTATCAATATTAATTGCAAAGACTGCAAGTGCAGATCTTAGGTTTGTTAGGGGTTTTAGATTAAAAAAAATAAGTCATGGGAGCGAAAAACCAGGGTTGAATTGGCATGAAAGGAAACCAAAGAAGGATTAGATGACAGGAACAAGTCGAGCCAAGTATCTTCACCGGAGAGGTTTGATGCGTGGCTTGAAGTGGCAATGCATGTAAAGAACTCGACTCGACAATATGAAGGAGTTTATGGTTCGTGGATTTAGGTAAGAAGAGATTAGTATTAAAATCTCCCATGATAACAAAATGTATACTGTGAACGCAAAGATTCTAAAACTAACTTAATTCAGTGAAATAGTCTGCATTAGGGGACAGTAAACAACGGCTAGAACTAATTTTCACCTATAAGTGTAACTCAAGAAAGAGGTACTCCTGAGGCTATGTAATTTGGGGTAGAAGAAGTATGATTTGTAGGAAGGTTGATCTGAGGTATATTGCGACGCCTCCCTCCTTTTACCTATGCGGTCAATCCGTAAGAATAAAACCGGGAAGAGAGTATAAAGTAGAAGGTAGGTGGGTGAGCCAACTCTCAGAAATACATATGGCATGCACGTTAGTATCTGTAGAACCTTCACTCAGATCAGTGAAGTGACTGGGGACACTTTGAGCACTAAGATGACAGATGTTAATGATCGCCTTAGATTTTAGGAAACGTTTTATTTAAAAATCACATAGGACTCGCCTAAAAACTAGTGCTGTCGCTGAATCAGAAGCTTACGGATTCATTTGCAAAAATAAATATCATCATCGGATGTTTAGACATATATATATAAATATATAAAAAATATATTATATGTTTAAGTATAATATATATATATATATAAAAAATATATTATATGTTATATAAAAATATTTAAAATGTTTTAAATAATGCAATTGGTGGAAAGTAATCATCTTCACACACCCAGCATACAAAATCATAAAATATAAAATAGATATAAACAATCGAAATATCGATTGCAAAAAAGTAAACAAAAAGGTAAAGGAGATTATCACAATTATACTCAAATAAAAAAAGTAAAAATAATGGATTTTAAAAGAAAGAAATAAAATTAAAACTAACAATAGTTAAAAAGAAACCAAATGTGTTTAAAATGCAAACAGTTGTAAACTTAATTGAGATATTATCCAAAAACAGTAATATAGAAGTTCATTATATATGATGTAACTAAATGAAATTAGTGTATACTTATGTAAAAAATAACAAAAAAAAAGAAATATAAACGAATGAATAACAAGCAAAGACTTATTGCAAGAATGTTAAATATAATGATTGTAAAATGAGGATAGGTTCAATTCTAACCACTATTGATATTTAGAATAAAGTATTTAATTATGTTACTTTATCAAAGTGTTATACCGACTATTATATGAAGAAGAAAATAGAAATGCAAATTGAAAAAAAACTGCAAAGAAATTCTGCAAGATGATTAGTATTTTAGATTTACTATTTTCTGGACGCTTGTGATATTTAAATAAGGTATTTTTTTTTTTTTATATACTTTTCCTTATTCCCGACAAGTGATCTGGGCTTTGTTCATTCTTTCATTTGTATTTAGAGATCGTATTTCTAATTTTCTTTTTATTATTTATACATTTTCTATTCATAGTCTTTTATCATTACTGTTATACTGTACTCATTACTTTTACAATATTTGATTACTGTTTTACATCTTATTTCTTATCTATTTTACAACATTATTTTCACTTTATTCTACTTATTTGCTGCTCTCAAATCTTGCTACTAATACTATAATTATGTTTCGCACAACTGTTTTCTTAATTCACTGCTTATTTTTGAATTTAATCTAGCTTTACAACATTTTTCTTTACTAACTTACATTGTTCTCAAACATTATATTATCTGATTTATGCTGTACATCATTACCAAGTCTTAATTTTAACTCATAATTTGACATTTGTATCATGTAATTTTACTAGTTTTCTATTTCATTAATTTATAATTAATGTCTATTTAAGAAATTTGTATTTTGCTTGATAAGATTTTTTTGTTTGTAATAATGAATATATTGATATTGTTTGAAACTTAGCATTCCCTCGTTATCTTATTGTGTATTAAACTATACGTTACCACACATATAAATGCATAATCATTTCTAATTATTGTCTTTTTATTATATACTATTTTCTGTTTTCCCAAGTTCTACTTTGATTATTTGAGCTTTATTGGCGGAATTAATTTGTGATCCAGCTGTAATTTGGTTCTCCTTTTATTTTTGCACTGTTCCATATTACTCAGGAATTGGTTGCTTTTAGCTAGTGGGTGACAGGGTTTATGGTTGTTGTTAGGTGTATTTGCGACTTGTCAGTCCGATGCCTCATTTGGTCACTAAGTTACCTAGCTGGGCGTTCCTCAGACTGAGAAGGATCATTGGTAGGGGCTTAGTAATAAGCCACTGAAGACCTCAATGCGTCCCATTTTCTCCGAATTGACAGGCTGCCAAAAGCGTTGTGCTGGGGTTGTCTAATTGCTGGAGCAGTTTTTCACGATGGCTGCTCGCCCCATCCATTCCGCGCAGTCTGCTCGAAGGTGGGGTCCTCCGTGACCAACATGTATCTGTGGCTTCCGTACAACGTCTCGTGTTCCTGCTAAGCATCGTGAAATTGAACGAGCGGACTGGTCGACCACCCACCTCTGTAGATCGATATATATTACGCCTTGGCCGCCGGAGCCCCCACAGACAGGGTGAGACTTCATTACGTGGTCGTGAGCGGTTCCTCGTTTTCTTCCGAATCGGATCTCTACAAGTCCTCCTACTAACCCTTCCAGAGTTGTTGGTTCTGATTTTAATTGATTCATGAGGTCCTCATCGTAACCATACGTCCCGGAGCATTATTAAGTTTTTTGCCTTCTTCTGCTACCAATTTGTGTCTTTTCCATTATTTTGTCTTTATCAGCTTATTTCGCTTGTCTCATCCCAAATTATTCCCTGTCTCTTGCCTTTCGTATCATGTCGATCTTCAGTCCCTCACTCCTCGGGTTTATTACTTTCTTATCGGCTTATCACCTCGTCCCGGTTTCCTTTCATCTCAGGACGTAATGGTCACCGAGTGGTACGCCATTGGTTTGGGTGGATGGGAATTTTCGCTGCCTTGGCTAAGTCGTTGGTGTTTCTTCCGTTTCGTAAGTTTTCCCGAAGTTTGATGATTCTTTCTGTTTTGTTTGAGGAGTTGTTTATGTCTCATTCATTTTTAAGTTTTCTATTATTTCTAAGTTTGACTAACTCAAATGCATATTGTCTTCTAGTAACCTTTTTCTGTCCTCTTTATTTGTTTATATATATTTCTTAGGCTTTTATTTCTCTTCGTTTCCTCAGTATCTTTTTCTTTCCTTATATTGTATTCTTCAATTCTTCCTTCAATTTTGATTTATCTTTCGTTTGTTTCGGATTTTACTCTTATGACTTTCCAATTGTATAAATTTTCACTTATTTCTACTGTTCTCCGCCTCTTTCTACTGCTTTCTCAGTCTTTTCCATTTGTGAGTAGTTTCTTCCATATTCACTAACGTTTTATTCTTCTATCTTTTGCTCTATATCTTTATTAAATCAATTTTTTCAATTAGTATATCCTCAGAAACAACGTAGTTTGTGGTTCATTGATTAGATATAGTTCGTTCTTATCTTTCCTGTCTGGAAGTTTCAGCTCTAATTATGTTTAGTTCTTTCTTTAATCCGTTGTCTTTCTGCTCTATGTTTGCAAGTTTCTGGATAATTCATCAGGGAATAGTGGTTGTCTTGCTACGAGTTCCTTCATCCCAGTCTATTAACCAAAATCCTTTTCTTTGATTCTTGTCCTCAATTTCGCCCTTTCTTCTATTTCTATTTCGCCTCCGTCCTTTTGTGCTGTGGTTTTTTGCTTTTGTGCTGCAGGAACGTTATTTTGTTGTGGTGTAGGTCTTTGTTTCTTTTGTATTTGTCGCATTCTTCTGTTCCCTCCGTCTCTACTGGGCCTTCCTTGTTTGGACGCCCATTTTTCCTCTTTATTGAAGGTCCGCCTTTCACTGACGGAGTGTTCTTCCCTTTGTGCCGGTTGTGGTCCCTTTGTTTCGGTGGCGGAAAACATTTTTTGATTTGTTGAGTATTTTATATATCAGAATGCGTCATTGTATATGTTTGTCTGTTACCAAACAAAGCCTACTATAGTTATATAGACCAAAATCGAAATATTGTTTATAAGCTTGATATGGTATTAGGCTTCTCTGTAGTATTGTTTTAATAAAATAACTGCATATTGTACCACACTACTGCATACAAAATGGAGGGAATGCTTTGGTGGAATATTGCTAGTTCTAGCCGTAGAAATTCTTTTAGTGGTATTGATGTACCTTTAACATCTTTTGGCCTCCAGGCATTATCTCTACAACCATACTGGTAAACCTAGCCAATATAGGTCTCAAGCTTGCTTATGACCAAGGCGTGGCAATCTAATGTCAGTTATTAGACTTTATCCAGGCCTAATTTACTGTAAATTATTATTTAACTGTGTATTATTGGGTACATTCCAACAATAATTGACACAATCCTCCTTTCATTTTCAGGCACCCAGCACAAGCGCCTTTCTTCGGCCTTTGTCCAGGTCATCCACCTGTTTAGTACATCCCTTAATCTGCTGGCGAAGCAAAGCAAGTATGCCAAAATCAACCTCGGAATGGCAACCCTCTGCAACTTTTACTTGTGTCTTTGGACGACCCGGCATTACTTATTTATGCGGTAAGTCATCCAATCGTTTTGAATATTCTCTCAATGCGACTCTGCGTTGTCATTATTTGAGACAAGTTTGACATTGTGCACCAAGAAAATGTTATCAGAACCAAGATGAAACAAAGTGCTTAAAAGTGTCTGGGCAGGTGAATGCTAGTGAATATTTAAAACTACATTAAACTCATTGTGTATGTAAGTAGTAATTAAATAAACTATTTAAACACAATTAAACAATGTAATTACTTTAAAACGTCAACTTTTTAAATTTAAATTTAAAGAGCAATGTTTAAGTATGTGTTACCGTTTTGCACGCCTACCCACGAAAAATGTTATATGTATCAGTTATGTATCATAATCATCATTAGCCTGTGATTGGCCGCTGCTGGACATAGGCCTCCTCTCATGCATGCCTTCTCCATTAGGGTGTTTTGTGGACCGTATCCCACCACACTGGTCCAATGCAGCTTGGTGCGTTTTTATGTATATCCCTACGTAATCAGAAAAAAACGTTTATTTTAATTTTACAAAGAGACACTCGAGTCTTTCTTATTTGTATAGAAAAGGAAATGTCTAAGACGAACACAATGGTCAGGTTTTGAAAATCGCAAATATATACTCATACGATAAACCTGAATATCATTAATAATAAAAAATAATACCAGTTTTATGAACAAACCTGAGGCGGAACATAATCAGTAAAAGTATTCATGACCATTCCATTAAGATGTCTATTTTGTATCAGTCCCAGTGGTGCCATGAGAAGTTAATTAATTGCGTAAATGTGGGGCGGACCTCACCCAAGCGAAAATTTATTGCGACATGACTTTGTTATTTTTGCAGAGACCATTTAATTTTTTAAATAATTTAATCTGGATGATTTTCAAACTAATTTTATAAAGGTGTTTTAATAACTGTTATTTATTAGTATTCAAAGCATAAACTTCACGATAGTCGAATATCTTTAACCCAAAAAAAAACGACTTTTAAATTATTTCTTAAAACTTTTCTCCTTCCTTACTTACTACCTACGCGACCTAGGCCAGAGTGATGTCAGTGAAGGACTGTTGGGATTGTTGGTTTTTTCATCATCATCATCATCAGCCTGTGATAGTCCACTGCTGGACAAAGGCCTCCCCTAATACACCCCTATCAATTAGGAGATTATGGACCGTATTCCACCACGCTGGTCTAATAAGGGTTGGTGGGTGGACCGACTTTTTACATGCCCATCCGAGGCATGGATCATTTTACTTTTCAAACAATTCGGTGATCGACCCAAATTGCCCTAGCCAACTAGGAAACAACTATGAAAATTTGTTGAGTCCCCGCGGGACTCGAACCCACGACCTCCATTTTCTAAAGCACATGCCCTTCACAAGGCTACGGTGGTTGAGTTGATTTTTTACATATTAAAATACGGTGAAACCATCAGAGGAAAAGCTGTTTTGTGGAGTCGTCTACAAACTATCCGGACGCCAGATGACGGTTTTTATTGAAGTGAGCCTTAGACTGCCTCAGTAGCCGCCTTTGGTCTGGTCTCAGTAACTAGCGAAAATGTGGAAATGCAACCAAAACTCTACCTTTTATATGTCAGGCAATAATGACGTGTCCAACATAACCCTTATATAGATGTGAAGAGATTTTGAGCAAATTAATGGTCTTTGTGAGATAGTACTTTGAGAGTTTTTAAGTGAGCAGTGATCAGGTGTCGAAATTCTTACTGACAGAATATAAGCATATTGGTAATGATAATTCTGGTGGTAAGGTATGATTGGTTCTTAAACTTTTGGCCTTCCTTACCTTTCACGCGGCATTGCTTCTCTCGGCTTTTTCAAGGTACATGTGTCGCGTAGCTTGAAGGTAGCAGTCAGCAGATTACTACGGTTGATATGGTGTGAACGTTTTGGAAGGACTACAACAAGGTACCCAGAAAATATCTTAAGGTAAATGCTGCTTCCTCTGGCCCGGCACCTGTGTCAACTTTTCAAGGGCTTCATATAAAGGAAACTTCTAAGTTCCGCAGTGATCGTAGAAGACTGTAAAAAGTTCCTAAGAAAAAGGTGTGTGACTGTGTGTTTAAATCGTGTGTGTGGGTGATTAACAGGGAATTGACCATAATATAATAGACTTCATGAGTAAAATGATTCAGGTTAATAATATACGCATACTACAGTTTCATATAACTTCCACAACAACAGTGTTTGTAGTAAATAATAAAAAATAGAACAGAACACAAACGTAAACAACATAGAAACAAAGATGAGTAATAATGTTAATGTTTTCGATCAACTATATTTATATCAATATTCTATATTATCATGCACCGCTAGACATCATTAAATAGATTTTTTAAATACTAATTGCCAATATAAATGAATCGGAAACGATGAATGAAATATATAATATTATATTCCACATGGCATATTAATAATATAAACAAACTGAGCACGTAAACGCGAACGATGCATTCAAACGGGGGAAGGAAATCGAATCGAGTGAAGTTACAGCAGTTACATGCAAACATAACGGGTGAATTGGCGCTGAATACGGCACGCCCGCACCGTAATAAGCACCCGTCGCCCTAATGAATTTGGTGAGAGCCACTTTTATACAACCCTTCGCATAGGGATTCCCCAAATCAGGGTAAAGCTTAATCACTACAGACGAGTGTAGCCTTCAACGTTATTTATTTTTAACAAAAGTATTTCATCGATATTATTAAAATATATTGCTCTTATTACGTTTTTATTTGTCACCATTAATCTGTCCAATGTTAATCAGAAGTTTAGTCTATGACACGGTTCCTGTTTCAGTTTTTTGGCGTAGATAAAAGTTTCAAGTGAAATGAACCCTTTTGAAAGGAAAAGCAGAAGAAGAACCACCGGTGTGCTTATTTTTGTCACAAACCAATATTTTGAAAACGCTAGAGTATTCTGGTTTATAGGGTATCGTGATCAGTATAAATATTGGGTCAACAAAAAAAAACGGCAAGCGTACTGATAGTACTTGGCACTGCATTACTTATAGGCAGTGAAACTCAGGGATATACGTCTGGTCCCTTCATTAAACAAATCTTTTAAGCTTGTATATAAGGCATATTTACAACATTAATAGATTTATATTTAAAATTCCCCTAATAGATTTTTTATCGTTACGGTGGGCAACCTTGCCTGTGCCTGGTTAAGCTGCGAGGAAGCTGAGAAAAACTCCACCAGCCTAAGGGGCATGCCAGTTTTGTCTGCGCCCAAAAGGGTTCAGCAGACAGGGAAATGATAAATTTCTAGCATTCCTGTCCTCTGCAGCCTAGGAGAAGTCGAGGGAAAAGAGGAGTGTGAGTATTTTGTAATCCAATCTTTGTATCCTCCGCGACTCGGCGAGGTCACTTTGCTGTAGCAGTGTGAAAAGGGAGCACGGCTGTCATGTCATGTCATTGGGCATAGTATCGGCGATCTTTTCTTTTTGGTTTCTGTACGGCTAGCGGTGGTAGCGAATATCTAGGCGTTGATTGAGGGCTTGGAGACTTGTATATACAAGAATTGTAATCTCCTGGATCACATGGCCCCTGGGGTCCAAGACGAAGGGCGTGCAAATTCCACCTCACTCTGAGGTGAAGTGGGCTATAAGCAAGAGACGGAGCTGCCTCACAGGTCAGGACAGGTGCGGTGGAAGAAGAGTCGCACTATGTCCAGAAGAGAGCCAGAAAGGAACGACGTGGTAGTGTAAGTCAGTGTGACAAGACGTTTCCCAACGTAAATCAAAATGTCTTTTTTAGCTGTTACTTGATTTTTTATTTTGACTGTTATATAAAGTAACTTACAAACAGTAAGGGTTTTTGCTGCATTATACAACTATTTATTATTCGTAAGAACGTCTATTTACTACCGACATTTTTACTATATAGTTAAAGCAGATTCCAGGAATTATGCCCATGTAGATAAAAATTTTACAGTCAAATTTTACTTCACTATTCAGATCGGTAATAGAAATTGAATTTCTTACAAAAATGGTCAATTTGTCAAAAGCGTAATAGATGTAACACAGTAATGGCAATACACACGCTAAGTTAATGATACAATTATTAACTTGCAAGTTAATACCCGTACTTTGACATGCAATGCAACATAGGTACAGTTAATCAGAATGAATACCTATAAGCCGTGGAAGTTTAGTTGCACATTTCAAAACGCTTCCATACTAAACAATATTTTACTCTGCACATTTTAATATTAATCTATTGTTTTTTAATTCAGGCAACCGTTCAGAGGGAAGGTCACGGTTTTTTATATTACTCTCATGTTTCTAATATTATATGCTGTAAAGAAGCCTTTAAACCGGCGCACGTACAATTCCACGTGACCTTTGTTCCGACCGTGTGCTATGATATAATAAAACTTTCGAAGCATAATTATTATACCCTTTAAACAATTTATATCTGGCACACATTTTTACTATTTAAAAAATTCCGTTATACTAAATCTAGCGGGGTTGCCGCTTTTGGAAAATATATTTTATTTTTAAAAGACGTAACGGAAATAAACACAGGGAATTTATCATCAATAAAACATATTTTTAATATTCTTATTGTTTGATTAAATTATCCCAAAACCTTGTCTGTGAAAAGCCATCTAATTCTGACTCGGGTTCGAGATCTCTCGATTGGTGACCAAAACTTTGAAATGGCCACACCATTTAGGATGCGTGGGCGATTTAAACGTCGCCTGGATCTTCAGGTTTCGGGTTGGGACCGAGGCGCCGACGTTCGGTCGACTGTTTTCGGTTCCGCGGTGGTGAAACCGCCCTGGAACCGGGCCAATTCTTGTGTTACGCGGTAAATTTGGTCTCCCTCTTCCAGGCAAGGTAGCCTGAAAATTTTGTTGTTGTCCCTACTTGGGTGGGGCGGGGCGACACCCTGGAATCCAAAATTCTAAGCCCCCTCTTTTCGGTCTGGTATATTACGGGGACGTTTCCTCTTAAAACCTGGGTCCCGTAATTCCCAACCTTACCTTGGGGGGTTATTTTTCGTTTCTTTTCCTTCATAGAAATTTTGTTGTTTTTAAAAATAGGCGCGTAATGTCGGCTTTAAAATCCCTGTGACATTTTTTGATAACCTCTGCTCCATTGGTCGTCCAGAAATTTTTTTGCTCCGCCTGTAGTTGATTTAAGTGGTGGGGAGGATATATGGGCAAAGATTGTGAAGCATATTGTCATTATCGCCGTATGCAAGCTTTATATAAAATAAAAGAATTCTATGGTAAATTAAGAGAGGCAATTTTCTTTTTGTGTTTTGAATAGATTGATAAGGATGGTGGAAGGTAAAGGCGGTTTTCTCAATTCCTTTATTACCTTTTGAAAAACCATATTAAATTCATTGATAATGGTGTGAAAAAGAGGGTAAAGAGGGCCAATGTCAAAGTCTGCGATATATCGGGTTAATTTATTATTCCTTCCATTCATGGAAGGAACCAGATGAAAGTTCATTGGAAATGGCTGCTGTAACCTTATAGGCCGTAAAAGTTTGTTTAAAATCCATCGATAACGACTTGGGTCAGGTGCGGACTAGCGGGTTTAGACCTTTAAAATATCTTTACCTTCCTTAGGGTTTCCACAAAGTTTTAGCTTTTGCCCTCCTAAAGTTGAAAACCTAATAATGCGTTTGTTTCGGCGAGATGGCCGTTGCCGGCATTTTTCTCTTGTGACCGAAATTCGGGCCAAAATCGTCGGCCGTAATTTAGCCCCATTGGACTTCAAGGCCGAATAAATGGTGAACTTTAGTTTGGGTTTGCCGATCCAGGTTAGAACATCGGTGTTTAACTATCCCATAGGTTTAAAGTTTAGGGGAAGGTTTTTGTCTTAACCTAAATTTAATATTACTAATAATGCGCGGTTTTTTCGGAAACCGGATTTATGATTCTTTGGTGTTGGCTTCGTTGACTTTTTCTTTTAGCAATTTCGAATGGTCGAAAGGGAAAAATTTCCAGGTGCAAGTTAACTTAATTAAATCGGCTTTTCAATGGCCGATTAATTTTACTTTTATGTTATTTTACAATCAAAAGTTTGCCTGATTTTGTTAAACTCATCTGGTAGTTTAAACCTTATAAAAGTAGTTTCTCATTTATGATTCTGCCAATTCTTAAACACGTAATATCAATTGCGATTTTAATAGCAAATGGGTTATCCTTTAACGAAAACAGCATAAGAATACTGCCAAGAGAGAGCTGATGTTGGAGTCAAGGCGGCGTTTTCATAATTGTATTTTTTGACTTATTTTAAATTACAAAAAATTAGAATATATCTTCTATAAAAAGGTATGAAAGATATTTTTGCATGTTAGGTTTAGCTGTAGTATAAAAAAACATTTATTTGCAACTGGGTGGCCTTTTAACGTTTATTTGTGTGGTTTCAGTAATGACCGTTCAGGTTCTAGATAAATTTCTACAGTGTTTGACATGGGGGTACAAGGTACTCGTACAGACTAAACCTTATCTTCTTACTGATTTATAAGCCGGTTAAACTCGACCTAAGCTTTCTTCGTACTCTCAGATCAGTTTTGTATAGCAGTAGTTTTAAATTAAATAGAAAGTCAACATTTTGCGATTATTACTATTTTTGTCAATGTACCAAGCCCAGTTATCGTTGCTCATTCGTGATGGCTCTCCTACACTAGAATTATCAAAGTGCGGCCGAAAGCAATGGGCCGACACTTCATAAACTTTGGTGACCTAAATTTTTGGTACTTTATAAGATTTCGCAACATCAATTCAGTAACGATGCTTCTTCTGTAGTAAAATATTGTTCACATATAACATCAATTAACATTAAACACGACATAACATAATTTATTTCAGTTATTTACTAATAAACCATCGTGTTTGTACAAGTACACATTTTGCCTATAGATATGTTCCGATTTAAATTGTAGTAATGATTTCTGCGGTGAAAACTTATCGAGTTGTGGTTTATTTATCCGCTAGTAATCGGATATAACGTTAAATTTATTTTCTGTTTATTACCGAGTTTGACGCGTTGCAAATTAGCTCCTAATTATGGATTTACGATCAGTTTTAGGTTAAAATTATTTCAGTTTAAGCAGGATTTGTTAAATATTATCATGTGCTGAATATTTTAGGTATTGTTTCATACATCATCATCATCAGCCTGTGTTACGGCGAACACTGTCTCTCCTGATTGCCCTCCTTTATTAGGGGTTTTGGACCTATCCCACCCGCTGGTCTTATGCGGCGTTGGCGTGTTTACCGACTTTCACTTTCCTGACAATGGGTGATCAGCCAATTTCCCTAACAACTAGGAAACAAAATGAAACTTTTGAGGTCCTCGGTTTAAACCCGACCTCCGGTTTCTTAAATAAATTATTACAGTGGACCCCAGTATACGCAAACATTATACAGGCAGTGTCGGACTATCAATTTGTCGGATTATAGAGCACTGCCTAAAGACCCCTATAGTCCGGATTTTTTTGAAAAAGTACCTTGTAATCCGACAAATTACATATCTAATGATGTGCATGTAATAAATTAAATAACAATTGAGACTTACATTTTATTATAAAATAACATAAATGCACCTACATACATTTCTACCAAAATAATCAAAATTATTAATCAAAATCATCAAGTGAATACTATATCAAATTAAACTTTGAAATATTCATCAATTTTTTTTGTTTAAGGTTGTTATAACCGAGATCAGAGCTTTGTCCTCAGTCTTTCAAAAGTAAAGTTCGTTGTAGGAATTCCATTCTCTTCACCCATTGTAACCTAGCTCAAACCGTTAACTGCGTCTTGATCTGTGACTTTGGAGCAATTGCAATCACGTCGTCGTTATCTTCCTGATCGTTTGTTGTATTTTAGAAACCTCTTTATAATATCTTCGTCAGGCATTTCAAGAAAACATTTTCTTCTTTATCCATTCCACGGCCAGACTTCCAATCTTCCGGACTTATCTCATGTTTCGTAGACTTGTTTATCTTCCGAGTTTCACTTTGTTTTGTGGACCGTTGCTAGATGGTGATTATATCTGGCCTACTTTTCCAAGAGATTTAATAGTTGATGACGATAACGACTCCCGACTGACTAAGAGCAAAAACCAAGTCTTTCATATTAAATTCTTTTAAGTTTTTCTATTGGTTGGTCTTTTGATACGGCTCTCAAAAGTAGGTTTTATAGTCTTGCTTAACAAACTGAATGATGTTCTGGTCCATGGGTCGAATCAGTGCAATTCAATTTGGCGGAAGAAACATCGCGGTGATCATTTATCCTCAGTTGTCGGTTCTTCTTCAGACGGATGACTGGGAGCGTTATCAGAAGCAACAACGCTTTTGGGAAAATTATCATCTTTTAACCATTTCTTCGGGTACGAAGCATTCTCAAACCACATTTTGTCATCCATCTTTTTGTCGTAATGGTACGGTAATCAATGTTTTGAATGCCTGTTTATTGTTTCCTATACCATGCAAAGCGCGTGTACCTGCAGCATTAGCACATTTGGTATTATGGTTACGCTCTTTCTCCTTTTCGTCCGGTACGTCTTTTCATTCAAAGAAACGAAAGTTTTGTTGGCATCACATAAAAGCCCTGATTCGTCTCATTACACCTTGACAGGTCAAATTTAAATCGTTTAGTTTTGCAAAAATCTTAATTTAAAGGGCTCTATGCGAGGCATCGTTAAAGTTTCTCTTGTATTTCATTAAACGTATGGCATGACGACTTTCCAGTTCTAAGCTCCTTTGCTTACAAAATCATCTTTCTTTGTTATTTCTTTAAAAAAACTTAGCTTTCATCTCAACATGGTCCAGTTGGTGCACCTGTTTCTTTCCTGAAAAACCGTACCTTGCTTCCCTTCTGGATGTTCAGCTTTTCTTGAGTGTCTGTCTCTTGCCTGGCCGATCGTGGTTGACGAACTTCTTAATCTTCTGTGGTTTTTTTAATGTCATAAATTGTGACCGGCCTACCCGTATTCCTTCTAAACTACGAAAGTTTCATTGCGATTTAAGCGATCTAAAATATCATTTTCTTTAATTGTCAACGTTTTGTGCTTTCCTTCTGGGTTTGTGTCGACTTACTTAGTACCATATACCTAATACACAATGAATAAATATTATGTAGTAAACAATGAACGTACGCTTGAGCCTTACCCTTCACTAGATCAAATTCAAACTAAAGTAAAACAATGCATCGCGTCGAGCACAAAAGCGGTGGCGCACGAGTTAATCCTGTTCAAACTGCGTGATCTATGCATACATATTAGAAAATTGTCCAACATAATTCTGTCATGTCGGATTACAGGGGCGCCGGATTAGATAGGGCTGGATTACCAGGGTCCACAGTATATATATAACTATAAACTACCGGCAGCTAAATAAGCAATTTCACTTTAGTGCATCCATCTCGGCAATCGAAAATAATTTTGTAGTTTGAGCTAAAAGTTTACGGGGTACCGGAAATGGTTATGTGCGGTACAAAGTGAAATCTTCCTAAGTCAATGGTAATCAACTTGGTGATGAGGTTCAATGTGAATGTCTAACCATCTGGAGAACGTCAAGAACAAGAAGTTTTAAATGCATTGACTACAGACATCATTAAACACTGACTTCTTCGTCGACAGTATGAAAACTACCTCATTTTTGTTGCTCTTTTGGGAATAATCCAAGTGCGATCGCTCTTCATTAAAAAAAATACAGTATTAGGTTCCTATGTTTTTATAAAGTCTGCAATTATCTGACCATGTAAGTTCCTCGTCCTTTTTTAAAAAATTCTCACTTTCTTTTCATAAATGCTTTATCTTCCCAGTTTTACATTAAAATTCTGAAGAAGCACTTACGGTTGGCGCGCTAGATTGTCCTACGCCATAAGTCATGATCAACGTAAAGTAATTTGTTATTTTTTATTTTTTAATAACAAAAAGACCAGTTTTGAATTTTACTGTTTAAAGGAGTCCTTATATTATACTATTTGGTTTTCTCTTTTTTTAAATATTTGATTATAAATGGGTATTATAATAAATCATGTGTATCACTTACATATGCGTTTCAGCTATTTTATTAGACATTAATACATTTAGCTCAAAGTTTCTTTTTCGGGGTAAGAGTTAGAACGCAAAATAGTATTTTATTAACTTATTAAAACATGCCTAATTTTTTCTCGTATAAATTTACTATTAATCACTTTATTAACAATATAAATTCAAGTTAATCTCCCTGCTTTATTATATCTGTTATATTTTTAAGCTCACTGACTTATTATTGTTAAAATCACTGTTACTCTACTGTTTCTCAATATCATTTTGTTTTTCAAATATTGCATTCGATTTAAATAAAATTTCTGTATATATAACCACTTGTCATCACATCGTTTACAACTGTTGTGATGATATACTGACACATGACTAAAAATTTAGACTCTAAGGTTAGTTGATTAAAGATGTTCGAAATATTAATTTTCTCTTATGTACTGACTATTCAAAAAGTTTTATTAAATACATGCATTAAAAACTTTTATTTCATATTATTCTTCTTTAAATAAAAAATAACGTCTTATGACTAGCAAATTCTTAAAAGATGTAGTTTATTTTTCTTAGGTAAATATTTAGAAGAATAAACAATATTATTTAAATATCAATTTACATATTTAATAAATATTAAAATATTAAATAATTATAAATTAGATTCAAAACACGACCACACGAACTACGAAGCTATCTTCTGACGTGGAGCTCAAAGACAATGCTTTGAGTAAAGGATCTTTAAAAGCCGTCAGATTAATCTGCCCAGTCGAAGCGGTCTGACGTTAATTAAGATGGGATCATCTTGAAATTGCAGTCGGAGAAGGCTTAAGCTAAGTTTGGTTAACATTAAAAACAGGGCATAATCTATTGCCTGCTTTAAAGAAGAAGATTCCAATTTTAGTTTAATCCACACGAAGACTTACGTTTGTTTAAAAATTAAGACTGATTACTGGAATATGGGCTATTAAATTGGAACAGCAAAGCTTATTTAATCATATTCGTTAAGATTCAAATAGATTAATCCAAGCTAGAAAAAGTTAAACCATTTTTCATTTGATGTTTGTATGTTGTTGCAGTTAGTTTAAATAATTTCAAACTTCATTGAATGACCTTTAATTTCTGCACGATAATGTTCCAGCAGTTACGTTTCTTTAAATCATGATACAAGTTATTCAATTGTTCTTAAACAAAGTTTTTTCTTCGAATTAAGCAGCAATATTTAGAGTCTTGCAAATAAACTTACAGAATGGAGAATAAAACTAGTTTTATCGTGTTTATTTTACGTTATTGTAATATTATCTGACGATATTTCGCACTTTCTCTGCAATAGTGGTCACAAGACTAATTGATGAATAAGTATACGTAGTGGTAATGCCATATTTTGATTATAATTTAAATCTTTTGAATCTTTGCAAAACATAATAGTGTTATTGTTAGTCGGGCAGTATACTTGAGTTGGATTTAAACTTTTATTAAAAAAAAGGAGGTTTAGGATTAAACTTATTGAAAAAAGATCACAAACTGGTGGCAAAACCCAACAACCCCTTTTATTGAAGTGATAACCTATTATGGGATGGAAAAGCGCGCCGTTATGAGACACGTTACGTCTGCATTCTTGTTGGTTTTCTGTTATCTTATGCTAATGAAAGTGTTTTAAATAGAACAGTAATATACGCATCGTAACGGATTGTAATAATGCACTTACACTTGAAAAAAGGTACAAATTAAATGTACGTATCATTCAATAATAAAGATTTATTATTGAATGTTTTGCTAAGTCTATAAAGCCTGATATAATAATGCGTGTGTGCAGCTCGATTCAAGATGTGATCATGCACTGCCAAACTGAGAGATCTGTTGTGTTTTATTTGTATGTTTCTTTAGAGTGGTTCTTATACTTTGATGTAAAATTTTTTTAGATGAGACTGGCCGCATCTATAGTCCAGCTTATACGTTTGTCAGGTTTGTGTAAGTTCATTTTTTTTAAATAAAACAAATGGACAATAAATCATAAAAGCCGGTCGCCCAAGGGTAAGTGATACCCCTGCCCAAAATAAATTGCGTCATAGGACGCCCCATGTCCTCTCATAGCCTTCAGACATTTGATTTTACGTCTCTTTCATCATATATGTTGTTTCTTCGTTGTTCTTATAAGTCGTCAGAAGACTCTTAAAGCCATATTTCTTTATTCAGTGGCTTATAGTCGACAAAATTTATTTTCTGCGTGTCAAATACTTTAAAATACTTACGCATTACCTATAATCATTATTAAGTCGGAAAAAGGCCTCCCCCATGAGTTGCCAAGGGATACGATCCTGCACCACTGGCATCCACCGCCTTTCACATTTGCAGGATGCGCTCCATCTAGTGGGGGGTAGCCACAGTGCGATGACCAGTACGAGGCTGTAACTCGAGAACCTTTCCTCCCCATCGGCTATCGGTTCTACGCGATATGTTGCCAACCCAATGCTACTTCAGCTAGCTAACTCTGCGAGCTATAACGATCACCATGGTTCACAAATCATCAGTTTTCGGAAGCTAAGACATGTCCTCTCGTCCGATATTCATTAATGTCGAAGACTAAGGTCAACACTTGGGTATTGCCAGTGATGACCAATGGCACTGAGACGTAGTCCTTCGCTTCTGCATGAGGAAGCTCCTTGAAGAATTTAACTGCCTCCGTAGCATAGTGGTATGGGCGTGTGCTTTAGAAACCGGAGGTTGTGGGTTCGAATCCTGCGGGGACTCAACACATTTTCATTGTTATTTCCTAGTTGGTTGAGAAAATTTGGGCTGATCACCCAATTGTCTGAAAAGTAAGATGACCCATGCGTCGGATGGGCATGTAAAAAGTTGGTCCACCCACCAACCCGCATTGGACCAGCGTGGTGGGATACGGTCCAAAACTCCCTAATGGATAGGGGTGTATTAGGGGAGGCCTATTTCCAGCAGTGGGCTATTACAGGCTGATGATGATGACATTATATGACCCTAGTGTTCCGACTTGAATGTTATGCTCGCCTAACAGGAATTTAAAAAAAACAAAATTCTCAATAAAAGATTTCTTTCTAAAAAACATGTCAAAATGTACTTCAGAAATTATGATTATTCATTAAGATAATCGACAATACAAATAACGGGCAATCAGTCAAATAAATAAAGGATAATAGGAAATAAATTATAAACATCAATTAAAACTTCGGTTCATCCAAATTGTAAATGAAAATAGCGATTCGTGTCGTAACATGGCTGCATTTGATTATTGACGTTTATAGGTGTTTGAAAACACAAATCAACAAAAACATCTTTCTACGGGTTAACTATAAAACTATAGTTCTTGTAGTGTTGATCTAACAAATTCAATAAGCGTATATACTTATTACAAGCATGAAAAATCGTTGCTGAAAAGTTTTTTATAAAATATGTACTGAGGAAACGTTATTTGTTTGCTCGAAACGCTCAAACAAAATAAGAAATTGCGGGCCCAGTAAAATTTATTGAGCAATTTTCTTAATGAGGACGATCAGTAAGGAAAGTGCCGCTATTGTAACAGAAAATAAATGGTAACCCAATAGCCTCCTTATTTGCTGGCCCGATTTTATGATCACTTTGTAATATTTTGAGACCTTATGCGAATTTAAATATTATGTTTTATTTCTTTCTCAGATTTTTCTTTACTGACTGCTTATAAACGAATTAACATTTTTCATTTAAAGTAGGCCTTTTCAACCTTTTATAAATGTCGACTTACTACTATTTCGACAGTAATAGCTTTGTTCAAAATATTGGCGAGGAACGCTGCTGATGTATTTTCCAATATTTTAAAATCTACTATTAGTACATTATAAATGCACATAAATGGGACGAAAAACCGACATAAATGGAAAGAAATAAAGCGGAAGACAATATTTTTACATGCCCATCCGACGCATGGATCTTCTTATTTCACAGGCAATCAGGTGAACAGCCCGCATTGCCCTACGAGGCAATAATAAAAAATTATTGATTTGAAACCAAGACGTCCGTTTTATGAAGTGCAAACCCATACCACGCGCTACGGACGTAGTTTAAAACAATAAACATAATAAAACATAAGGTCTCACTACAATATTTGTAATGTACAAAGTAAAGTTTCTAGAAAACGTTATCAACGAGCAGAGGTAAAATAATTTATATTGAAAAGGAAGAAAAGGAGGAAGAGGACGAAAGGAAGAATTCCTAATCGTTGGACAGATCAGATCCGTAAAAGCATTTTCCCGTTCCAATGCTTTTCTAGTCTATTAGGCATTTAACTACCAGGGACCGTGATAAGTGGAGTGCAATCATCCACGAGACAACTCATGGAGATCAATACCCTCAGTGTCGAGGAATACGACACAAGAAAGAGTGGAGGTAAGGATGTAATGTTTCACGAAAACTAGGTAGAAATCTGCTCCTCGTCGTGTATTCCTAAAGCAAATTTAAACTAATTTGTTTTCCTTTTTTTTACCTCATGACATTTATTTCAATAAAATCAAAAACAGAGCAACGGACCACAGCCTTTACGGCCTTTCACACAAGTGAAGGAACACGTGTATTGAAACTACGAGAACATCTAAACCAGAGGTAAGTTCAGCATTAGATGCCCATAAAACTCCGGATGAGACCGCCGTTGGTGTGTAACACCAATTTACTTTTATCTTCAACATGCGTAATGACAATGTATAACATCACATCACATCATCAGCATTCGTTAGTCCACTGCTGGACATAGGCCTCCCCAATACGGTGTATTAGGAGGACCATATCCACTAGGGGTATGGACCGTATCCCACCACGCTGGTCCAATGTGGGTTGGATGGGTGGACCGACTTTTACATGCCCATCCGACGCATGGATCATCTTCTTTCAGATAATTGGTGATCGGCCAAATATATCCTAACCAACTAGTAAACAAAATGAAAATTTGTCATCGTTCCCATGCAGAATTCTAACCCCCGACACTCCGGTTTAAACAGAACACTGCCACATACCGACTATCTCATGACAGTGAGGTGCAGTATCAGTATGACAATATATAATGTATAATATTAAATATATAAACAGATTTAAAGCAACGATGTCAGTTTTATGCAAGTATACACATATACGCATTTCAAAAAAGTTTACGAGAAATAACAATAAGAATAAACAACTGGGTGAAAAAAAACGGAGCTTATGTTGTCGAGAACAGTTCATACCAATATTATGCTGGTATTGAAGGGAAATCACTTTGTTAGTTATATAAAATTAGCAAAATAGCCTTCAAATTGTTTTCGTCTAAATAATTTTGATTAGTCCGCGTTTTTAAATTAAACACTAAAAACGCGGACAAGCGTTTTTAATTTAATCACCTTTAAGAAAAAATGGCGAATACTTTTTCTTAGTTCCTCTAATGATAGTTTACTAAATAGCTTAAATTCAAACCGTCTTTTGAATGAGAGTTGCACATTAAGCATGTAACTCGATTTTTTGGCTTTTGTAAAAGATATTTAATATTACGAATGATTTCTCATTACATAGGAAACTAATAATACATTTTTACCAAAAAAGCAGTCCTAAATCAGTATTTAGCGAAAATAGTAGTTTACTAAAGTTATTTGAGTGCCGTATTGAAATATGTATCATTGTTATTAAATATATACCTCATAGGTCCTTTTTTCCTAGTGATCAAATTAGTTGCAAAAATTACCCAAAAGAAACCTGACGTTGTTAAAAATCATAATTTTCTGAAAATTAGTACAAAAGCGGTGACTAAACATTAAGGATCAATAAAAACTATAGTAATAGTTTTGTTTCGTAGCAAATATTAATTTACATGAATTATTTACACACAATACATGAAAGACTTGTATTGTTCACAATTCTTTTTATTTGGCTACTAATTTAACTAATCCCCTATTTATTTATTTTTAAACATAAGAGACAGGAAACTTTTGAAAAATTTCAAGCTTGCTCTCAGTACATGTTGTTAGTAGAATTGAGTGCAAGTTCTTGTTATCTTCGCAACCTGAAAACTGTCTTTTCGGTGTATACAGTATACAGTCTTAATGCATTATATTATGCTCCACTTTTTTTGTTTCTTCGTAGCGTTTTTTTATTATTTAGATTAAATAAGTTATATAAAGCTGACTCATCATATATTAATTAAATAACTTTGCGATTTGTAGTTTGGTAGAGACATGATATAGAAAGAAATTTCTTAGTCTACAGAAGACAGAAAAAAATGGCACACTTGTGCTTTTATATAATTTTAAAATGCTGCTTTAAGAGATAGCTGAAAACTATATAGTTCATATATGTAATCCTTAAATTAATTTAAATAGTCTGAAAGCGCCTATATTTTTGTAACAATGACGTACAGTAACCATAACTGAGGATAGTTATGGTTACTGTACGTCATTGTTAAAATCAGAGTAGGTGCACACATATAAATTGACCAAATTAAAAGAGATCATAGGGAAGTGAGTAAAATATATATTGTCATAAATTAGAAAGCGGCTAGAAGATAAATTACTATTATATGTAAGTGAAAAAGCTCTGTGGTATTAACAGCCTGTGATAGTCCACTGTTGGACATATGCCTGCCCTAATGCACCCCTATTCATGAGAGGGTTCTTGGACCGTATCCCACCACGCTGGTCCAATGTGGGTTGGTGGGTGGACCGACTTTTTACATGCCCATCCGACGCATGGATAATCTTACTTTTCAAACAATCGGGTGATCGGCCCAAATTGCCCTAACCAACTAGAAAACAACAATGAAAATTTGTTGAGTCCCCGTAGGATTCGAACCCACGACCTGCGGTTTCTAAAGCACACACCCTTACCACTAGGCTAATGGAGTTACATTAATATATTCTTAAATAATTTGTTAAACTTATTGTTATTTTAATGTTTGTCTATATCAGTATAATTTTTGTTTCTTAGCTCAGGTTTAAAGGAAAAAAATACTGTCTAACCACCTTAACAACTTCTAGAACGTTCTCAAGACAGTTTTAATTGCATTGACCAAATACATCATTAAGCATTAACTTCTTCGTCGACAGTATGAAGTTTGTTTGAAACATTTTTTCAATAACTGTTGAAATATTTAATAAAAGAATTATAATAATTATAAAATAATAGATTCAAAACTAACTACGAAGCCATCATCTAATGCTCAAAGACGAATCTTTGAGAAAAGGATCTTTGAAATCCGTCAGATTATTTTGCCGAGTCGAAGCGGTCTGACGTTAATAAAGATGAGATCATCTTAAAGTTGTACTCGGGGAAGGCTTAGGCTAAGTTTGGTTAACATTAATAACAGGGTATAATCCATTTCCTGCAACAAAGAAGAAGGTCACAAATTTAATTTAATTCCCACTAGGACTTACCCTTTGTTAAAAAATTAATAAATAAACTGATTACTAGTTTTTAGTACTGTTCCAACTTAATGGCCCATAGTTCGGGCTAATAAGTTGGAACAGAAAAATTTATTTTTAGGTAAAAATTTATTTATTCGTTAAGAATAAAAAAATTTAGTCCAAGGTAGAAAAAGATAACCATTATTTTTACGTTGTCTCAGTTATTTTATAATTTTAAATAACCCTTATAATTTCTGTGCGACAGTTGAAGCCATTTTGGACATACACGGCAGGATACTAATTGGACGAAGGTCATTTAACTCTTGAGGATTGTTAATTTTGGGTAATGGTTTTACTTTCGCTGTTTTCTAAAGGTCCGGATATGTTGATGTAAAAGTGAGGTGTTAGATATTGCTATAATTCCTTTAAGTGTTTGTGGCAAAGTCAAACGAAGCATTTTAAGAGAGATTCCATCTATTCCTTTTGCGTTTGAATTAAGCGTATAATAATGTTAGCTTTAAGAGCCTGGTCGACAGGTTTAACCGAGAAATTTATGCCAGGTTTGAAATAGGACGATTGAAACTGATTCAAAATAACGTAACACGGATTTGGCGTGGCCGGTATTTTCAAAAAATTTGATTTTTTTGGTTCGGGTCAAAAAAAATAGAAAGATAGAGTAATGTTATTCTTAGGCGGTAAAATAATAGTTTTTAAATTCATCCTTAAAATTTTAGGGTATTTTTAGTAATTATGATTAAAATAAGCTTTCTTTTCTAAATATAATAACTTTATAACAAGAGACTTTAAGTCTTTGTAATAATGCTTATGCATGTCCGACTTTGACCTACGATATCTTGCATGTGCCTCATTACGTAAATTCATCATGACCTTTATTATTCGTGTAATCCATGGTTTGGGTTAATTTCTAAGCAGCACTGTTTTAAGAGGTGCAAAGGTATTGAATAGGGTGGATATAAAAGAGTTTAAGGTGTAGACCATGTGATTAATATCGTTACTTTCAAAATGATTAACATCGTACGACGAAAGCATGAAGTTGAATGCCTCAAGATTCATATTGTTAAGTGGCCGGTAGACAAGCTTTCTCGGTTCTATTCTAGGTCATCATCATCATTATAATCGGCCTCTATTAGTCCACTGCTGGACATAGGCCTTTTTAAATGAACGCCAAGACGGCCGATCCCCTGCTACACGCTGCGAACTTGAACCGGCTATTGCACGGAGATCGCCATCTCACCTGGTCGGGGGTCGACCAACACTCCGTTTCCCTAAACGTGGCCTCCACTCCCGAACCTTATGGGCCCATCGGCCATCCGTTCTTCGGACCACGTGACCGGCCCACTGTCACTTCAACGAGCTAATCCTTTGCGCTTTGTCGGTAACTTTCGTTCTCTGTCGGATGAATTCATTACGAATCTTATCCGACAGAGAGACTCCGAGCATAGCGCGTTCCATAGCACGTTGAGCTACGGCAAACTTGTGGACCAGTTCGATAGTCAGCAGCCACTTTTCTGCTTCGTAGGTCATGACGGGGAGTACGCATTGGTTAAACACTTTCTTCTTTAAACTTTGCGGTATCCGCGACGTGAGAATGTGGTGTGACCGAGGTAGACATATTCATCGACAACTTCTAGAGTAACACCATCGACATTTACCGGACTCGGGAGAACGTGTTTGTTGAACATGACTTTCGTCTTGTCTAAGTTCATCCTTAAAGACGTCTTCCAATGCATTAGTGAACATTTTCGGGGATATTACATCCCTCTTTTTCACTCCTCGATGCAATGGGATTGGTCGCGTTTGACCCCCCGGAATCAGAACGGACATAAATGCAGCAGACCTTTCAACACCTCGACGTATCGTGGCTGATTGTACTCAAAGGTCTTTTGTAGAACTTGCCTTATGGTGAAGATGTGGTCTATGGTGCTAAATCCTCTGCGAAACCCAGCCTGCTCCGGTGGCTGGAATTCATCAAGCTTGTTGGTGAGGCGATTCGCCATGACTCTCGAGAACAGCTTGTATATGTGGCTTAAAAGTGAGATCGTTCGGTAATTTTCAAGCAGGGTATTGTCACCCCTTCTTAAAAACCAGAATGACCTCACTTTCAAGCCACGCCTTGGGAGAATTACTTTGTTGAAGAACGGAGTCGAATAACTTCCGTAACTCACCTAAAACGGGGTTACCCCCAGCTTTAAGGAGCTCGGTAGTCTCCCCATCCTTTCGAGGAGCTCTTCCCCACTTGAGCTGCTTAAGAGCCTCCTTAAAACTGATCAATGCTGACTGTAGGAAGCTCACCGGAGAGATGCCGAGTCAGACTGGCACGTGGATCGTTACTCCGGTAATCAGGTTGAGTAGCCTGTGACGCGTACACATTGCCATAGAAAACCTCGATCTCAGATAAGATCTCAGACTTCAATCAACCAGAACAGTTCCTAAGCTTCGACAGATGGCTTCTCCCGAGCTTCTCCACAAAAACCTTTGACCCTCTATTCTGCTCAATCGCTTCAGTTATCCTTTGATACGGCGAGCAGCGGTCTCGCCGTATCAATTTGTGGATCCGCTTCGAAAGAAGTTTGACGTTTGTCGAAGTGGTGTACTCATAGTTTCGACGTTCCTCCATAAGACCAAGCGTCTCATCGGAAACTTTGGTTTTCCTGCCAGTACGCTTACTCCTGCAAAACCCTTTACCCAAGTCACGTTTGCAGTCCACTACGGCATCTAGTGCCTCGTCAACTGCCATTGTGGTTTCTGATATGTTAAGGGTATCGAATCGGTTTTTTAATTCCAGTTGGAATTTTTCAGAGCCCATCACGTTTTGTCGGATGTTAGGTCGGAGAGTAGAGTTCATGAGGCGGGTCTGCTCTCGATGAATACCCATATTCACGGTGCTTCTCAACAATTGGTGATCACTACCAGTTTTAAACCTATTGATCATAGAGATATCACTAAATATGTGTTTTCGGTCCGTCATGATGAAATCTATCTCGTTCCTTGTCACAGTATCGGGACCTTACCATGTCCATTTCCTGTGGGGCTTCTTCTTGAAGTATGAGTTCATTAAGGAAAGCCATTCTTTTTCCAGGAAATTGACTAGCATTTGTCCCCTGCGATTTCGACTAACGACACCGTGAGGGCCTAAACACGATTCGAAGCCAGTTCTTAAACCGACTTTAGCATTGAAATCCCCCATAACAACATTATAGCGGGCCTTATTGGTGGTATGCATGGCCCGAGAGACATCCTCATATGTGACCTCCACTTCGTCGTCAGAGTGTGTTGAAGTAGGCGCATATACTATTATCACTTAGAGGTTATACCTCTTAGTGAGCCTAAGTACAAGGTACGCCACCCTAGTCGACACACTCAATACCGCGATTATGTTATTAGTAAGGGATTTGTTGACGAGGAATCATCATCGACCACCGCCTAGTGACGGATGGTCCCACTCGGAAGTAGAAAAGGTGACCGGATGGCAAGGTTACGGTGTCCTCTCCCTGTCTTACAACCCAGAATGTGCCATCATTTCCCACCCTGTTCCACCTCAAGGTCGGCCAGGTGTTCGCTAAGTCTCAGCGTTCGTGGTTATACGTAGCCAGGTCAAGTTTTTGGTAGCAATCTGTAGCCCGGAGATTCTTAGCACCTCTTGTCCCACCGTCACCATGGCCGCTACCGTGGCTAGGAATAGTGGGACTACCGGCAACTAGGAGCCGTTGCCTTTTGTTGGCCTCCATTAAAAGAAATGCTCATAATTGCCACGGAACAGGCGGATTGACAATGACTGATTGCACCTGTATTGCGGATCTACCTTACTCCCTAAGTAAGGCAGCTTTGCACTCAAGTGGGCGGTGGGGTCGTCACATCGCTACGCTGGAATATTCTAGGTCACCTGCAATTAATTTCACATACTAATAATGCATGGTTCCTAATCAGTGTCACCGGTTCCACTAAAACAATGCGTGCATCTATGTTTTTGCAGATAACGTCTATAAGAGATTCACTGTGCTCGGTGAAATCAGTTGATGAATTTACCAATCGCTTAAGACCCGCTTTCGAGCTTCGTACACATTGTGGTCTGGGTGAATGAAGCAACCAATATTCAGGTAAGAATGGTGAAATCGGGAAGAGGGTCTCCTCTTCCCCGATTTTCAACCACGTTTCATTAAATGCCATTATGTCTATTGAGTGTCGTTAGACACTAGCTACAAACTCGACGTGGTTCGTGTTTAGCGACCCAACATTGAGAAAACCAATCTCAAAAAAAGTGTTTCTAGTGCCCGTTACAATTGATTACACATTGGATAGTTATCAGTTCGCCCAATAAACGTGCGCACCGGTGTAATACGTAAGCATGATTAAACGATGACCTATTTAATAACACGCTTTGAGGGAGCATAAACCTAGCTGTGCATAAGAAATTACCTTTGTAAAAAATAAATAAAAAAATGTAGTTCACATTTCATCATACAAAAATAATATTCCAGTTACGTAGTTATACTGAACATAAAGACTGAAAACACGATAGTTTGTACAAAATAGCATGCTCACAATATCGAAAATTAGAAATTGTTTCATTGAGTGATAACGAAAAATAGAAATATTAAAAAAATCAACCACACAGAACACAAAATATACAGATACAAACAATAATGCAACGTAAGACATTTAAAAAATGACAATATCTTATAAAACATTCAGGGGTTACTGCGCGTGAGCCTTTCGTTTATGTAAAATCTCTAAGGTTCCCCTGGCAGATCAATGTTGGCTGTTGTTAGACCCCGCCGTACACGTGTGGGGCGGATAATTTCATCGCGCACTGAACGGCGCGCCAAGCGAACGACAATAGATCGCGGTCGCTGATACAACTGCGCTTCGTCTGTAGTGCGAGGCCCTGAACGCTCAGCATAGACAACATCGCGTTCGTCCATCTGTATGCCTAACTTGAGGGCTATTATCTTGGTTATGTGAAATGCGCTTTCGTTGATTTTTTTTCCGAGTTGCCAGTTATTTCCAAATCATTCAGCAATAGCTCCTGTTCACGTTCTTCCAATCTACGCTGCAAATCGGTGACAGAGGCAGCAATATCATCGCAATTAGCGGAAGTTTGATGGTTCATTTTTTCTTCCAAATTCGTTATAGAAGATAACCTTGAACAGCGTAACACGATTCGAACAAGTTAATATGTCATTTCTGGAATCCAAATTTTCCTGTCTCATCGCAAAAAAAATCATATCGTAAGCATTTTATTTCCTTGATAAGATTAATTAGAACTTCATAGGCTGGACTTGGAGAGTCAACACTAATATCTACTGAACTAATAACGCCTTTAGGACTGCACCCAGTGTTCGTATTTTTTTCTTGCATAATTGACAATTCCATCCCGCTGGCGTAGGCCCTATTGCCGGCACAGAACCACAAAGGCGATGGTAGCTGCCTAAACATTCAGCGCATCGAATACAATCAGCGGTTGAAAGGAATTTACCACACAAATTGCACTTAGGCATTTTTGGTTTTAAGCCTTCGAGGGTAATTAAACAAAAATGTTATTAATTTCAAAAAATACGAGGAGCAGCTACTAGAAGCATGCTTCTCTCACGCGTTTTAAAACTCTTACGCTGTTGACGCGATATCTGCAGAGGCTTATGATTGGTCAAGATGCGTGCCGCCTTCTTCAAAGCAGTCTTAGCGGCGGTGAGCGGAGCCTAATATAAAGGACTAGGCGCACAGTAACAAACGAAATTATTATAAGTTACTCTTGATTTACTCATGCTCTATTATTATGTTACACAATTTAATAACACTATAATATTGACTAAATATATAAAATAACTGGATATGGAGTAGTAAATAAACACGTCTGAGCAAATTCTATGATGTTTATTTTATCTAATTGTAAATTTATTCCTCGATATTTCGCAGTTTCTGAGCAATAGTGGTCACAGGACTAATTGATAAATAAGTATATGTAATGGTAATGACATATCATGACTATATTTTGAATCTTTTGAATCTCTGCAAAATGTAGTAATGTGACTTTTAGTCGGGCAGTATGCTTGAGTCAAATCAGACTCAAGCACATCGCAACAAGCAAACCTCAAGGTTGAGGATAAACCTTTATTAAAAAAAAGACCCCAAGCTGGTGGTTAATCCCAACTACCCCTTTTATTGAAATTAGATCGTTTTGAAGTGAAAACTTCTTATGAGATGGAAAAGCGCGTCGTTACGAGACAAGTACGTACGCACTTACGTACGGCTGCATTCTGGCTGGTATTCTATAATGCTAATAAAAACGGTTTGAATAGGAACGCTAATATATGCATCATACCGGATTGTAATAATGCATTTGCACTTACAAAAAGCTACAAATTAAATATACGTATCATTAAGAAATATATATAATATAATAGCATTTAATAATAAATAAAATTTTATTATTAAATGTTTTTCCTAATATTTACGGTCTATAAAGTCTGATATAATGATGTGCATACAATAACGCAGCTCGTTGCCAGATGTGATTATGCACTGCTAAACAAAAAGCGACAACAAAACAAAGAAGTCGGCCTAACGGTAAGAGATACCCCCTGCCCAAACTAAATTGCGACTGAGGACGCCACTAATCCTCTCGTAACCTTTAGACCTTTTATTTTACGTATCGTCTTCTTGTAAGTCCTCTGAAGTCGCTTTAAGCCCTATCTCCTCGCTTAAGCCTCCCCCATATGCTGCCATGAGGTACAATTCTACGCCATTGGCATCCACTGACTTCCTGCACATTTCCACAGGTCGTCGCTCCTTCTCGTGGGGGGTCGCCCATACTGCGATGACTAGTACGAGGTTGCCACTTGACAACCGTTCTTCTTCATCGGTTATCGGTTCTACAAGCTTGCTAGCTCTGCGAGCTATGACAATCACCATTGTTTACGAATCCAACTTGGATGTGCATCTAAGATGTACCAGGGTGTACTGCCAGTGATGACCAATGGTCCTAAGAAGCTCCAAGTTGTTCAGCGAGCTATGGAGTGGGCTATTCACAAAGTTCTACTGCATCATAGAGTGCATAATGTAGGCATCCGCAGCAGAATATGAAGAAAATCGGGATTTATATTATTTATAGACATATATACATACACATTATAGACATAGCCAATAAATTATTAATTATATGAGAATGCACATTAAAAGATTTTCAGCAAAAGAAAAACAAAGCACATCTATACAAGACACATGACATTACGATAATACTTATACAAATTATAACATTACTTAAATGAAATAAACGAAAAGCGTGCTTTCATAATATGAATACATGAAACACGCACAAAATAACGTCACGTTCAACGCATAAAACTAACTACGGCACTTCTTCGAACACAGCCTCCATAAATCACTGGATGCGAATGCGCGAGAATTTCTATATATCCCAAGAGAAGCACCGTTATAATCGCGATAGTATACTTAAAAAAACGTCGCACTTACTCCAATATTGCCGCAGTCAAATTGTCAATGAAATATTTTAAATTAACCTAACTGCTTTTTTTATTTTTATTTGCTTACGAAGGCAGACGAGCAGTCGGGCCATATGATATTAGGTGGCCACCAACGCCCATGGACATCGGCAATACCGCTGCATACCGTTATTACTTTGGCAACGGTGTCCTTTATACACGAATACGATAGAATATGCATGCTTATACTTTGCGTCAGAATCAACCACCGCGGTGGTATCACCCATACACCTCCCCTGACGGTTTCATGTTAAAAGGAGACCACCACCACCACCTACAAAAGTTATTTTATTTTAACCATGTTTACTTACGTATATCTTTCTGTAGTGAAGTAAGTCATTAGTAACATATCTTCTTAAGTATAAACTGTAGAAAATGCCTTTTCAGAGTTTAATCAGCAGACAATTGGTAACACAAAATATTTACTGTTATCTGGTCTATTTTGTCTATCTGATTTGAATAAATAAAAGTGTAAGGGTATAAATTTTAGAAATAAGAGTTTATTTTAAGCTTTACTAATTTAGTTGAAATTGTGATTTCTTTCTCCGTCGTGCAAGCTATTCGCTTTGCTTTGCGAAACAGCAATTTTAGTAAAATAAAATATTTTCCGATGAAATATCTACAAATTTGGCTTATCCAGCTTGCTTCAGCCGGAATAGATATTAGTCCTTGAAATTGCATGCGTATTTCCGAGTAAGGTTAACAACAAGATCAGAAATGCTTGTCGTTTTCCTATTTGTACCAAGTACCTTATCTACAAATAATTTTCTTAGACACATACTTATAGAATCGATACAATTTTTGGATGGAAAATACTGTTTAAAATCAACGAAATTCTTGAGATATGAACTAGGGATGTTATAATCTTCGATTGTAAATTTTAATGATTTAATCAGAATCATATTTAAATTATTACATTTTGATAAAGCACAAAAAATAGTGCATAATAACCCATTTCAATGAAAACATTTCGGTATAGCCCGTATTGCCGTAACACGTAAACTGAAGCGAAAAGATAATTATAAGTCCCACGGACTGATTGTCTAGATTGGGTTCTCTCAACACCCTGAGTAATTATTCATTTAACAATGTAATTAATGAGCTCCACCAATATTTCCGTTGCGGAGTGCTGGCAGATAGGACCTCATTAATTTAGGGTCCTGTTGGTTGCAATTTATAATTAACTCGAATTTATTTATGATAAGCGATATTAATTTGAATTGCAAATGGGTATTTTGCTTATATTATACATTTCGGGAAAGAAGAAATAAAATAACTTTTTAAAAAGAACGGATCGGATAGGTCGGAGTTTATCGAGCATAGAATGCGCGTAAGAAATAGAGAGTATTGAAATAACGTTATTACTAACGTAACATATTGTTTTAAATGACAGTGACAATGACTTATCTTTTAGACGCAACTTTTTTTATGAATGTGTTACGTTACCTTGTTACGCATGTTCGTTTTCTAAGGACATGTTACGTTAATTAGACCGCCTCCGTGGCCTAGCGGTATCGGCCTTTTGTCATAGACCGGAGGTAGTGGATTCGAACGTGGAATCCGGATCGACCGGAAAACGAACGTAAAAGTAAAATGTTTAAATTACTATAACTGTTGTTTTCTGGTTGGTAAGGAACAATACAGGCCGATCAACCAATTGACTGAATAGTAAGATGATTCATGCGTCGGATGGGCATATAAAAAGTCGGTTGCGGTTGTCAAGAGCATCTTTGGCATTTGCTATAGGAAGTCGGTGCCTTTAAATTGACTAACAATTAATTCATCCTTAGAATGTAGTTTACGTTTTGGGTTGCGGTCAGATTCCAGTCACTCTGCGTAAAGACTCGATTGTTATTTTATTTGGATGGATTGCAAGCGGACTCTGCGATAACTTGGGAAAATGGCTACGTGAAAAAAGATGTTATGTTATACATGCTGACTATATTTACATATGTCTGGTAATTATAGAAATTTTAACCTTAGGAGCTAACTAGATGATTCTGTTAAATATTAACACAAATTATCGATTCATTCATTTAAAATAATGAAACTTTCATCAAACCATAATTCAATTAACCAATAATAAAACTTTTTGAAGTAACCTTTTCAGAGTAAACCACTTACAACTAACCTTTTCTATCAAATTATAAATATAACACGAGCTGTCTTTCGGTTTGATGGGATGAAGGAATTTTCATAGGGAATATAAGTAACGATGTTTCCTCCGTACAGTGAGACGATTTATGGCACCTTGCGCTGCTTTTCTTATAGGCAGGTGATTAAGCACTTACCGTCAGGTGAACGTCCTCTGCTATCTATAATCCATAATAAAATTCGAAAAATCCATATGAACTTATGGTTAGGAATATTATGGAATTAATATAGGATACTTGTTTTGATAACTTGATTGAATTTAGGGATATTATACTGATAATATGATAAGATTTTCAATCGAAAATTATCAATTTTGTTGTTTAATCCTGATTTTTTGTCTTTTTACTTTATGTTGTAATATTTGGTGATCTTTTTATTTTAATTTTGTAATTTTTTTACAGGTAGTACAGGATCATACTTCTTGGCGGTTCATGAGTAGAGCCTATTTCAGTGTATTTCAGCAGTTTTTCAAACCGAAATGATGGTGATGAAGGTAATTTTTTATATAATATTTAAGGTTCTATATGATGGATATACGATCTAAATCATAGTTATATTATATATTGTGTATACTGTCGGTGCGTCTTATAAATAATTAAAGAACCTTAAAAAATATATAATATAAGCTCGTACTTAGCTTTATTTATTAAGGTGCAGCAAGTAATCAACGACCACCATGGCGCTCCCATATGTTAAATTAATTTGGAAGCTCTGTTTGCGAGGTACTCCATTGTACAAGCTATTATCGAATCGTAATAAAGTAAAAATGGAGCGTAATAAATTAATTAGCTTGATTTTATTACCATCGCTTTTATTGTAAAAGGTTCTATATATCATCTTATCTTGTTATAATACTGATTTGTTTACCTGATGTACCTCTTTTTTCTTAAAAAAAATTATAACGATACATTTTTCAGCTTGTTTCGTTACGTACATAAAATGCAAACCTTTCGTCTTTATTTTTATGAATGTACATTTAATCTTATTATTATTTTAATATACAAATGAAAAAAATATACGTAAGGCATAAGAATGAAAAATATAGTCAATCTAGCCATTGATATTTTCATTGTGTCTATTTCTCTTGTATTGTTGTTAAATAAAAAATTGTGATATTATAGAATCATCATCATCATCATCACACACACAGGATTCGAACCCGTGACCTTCGGTTTCTAAAGCACACGCCCTTACCACAAGGCTTCGGAGGCAGTCCTATATTATAGAATAGTTAATTATAATTGTTCTCTGTTAATGAAAATATGATAAACATTGTCGTGTGTAATGCTGAATGCTGAAAACCAACTATTCGACCTATAATATAACCATTGTTTGGTGACCCAAGCATTTCCTGCAAAGCACTAATATTTCTTAGAAATTGCAATCCGTTTGTTCAGCGTTATAAGGACCCTCATAGAACTAGGCAAACCGATTTCATCGTACAAAGCCCATACTTAGTTCTAGAGCGTAGTCAGAGCTCCTGAAACGTTATTGTATCGACTTGAATATCTCAATAACTTGATATGTTATGTGCAAATATTATATATATATACATACATATTTAAAATTTTATGTTGACACATTGTTTGCGGACAAACTATAGTAAATTTTACGTAATATAATTCTTAAGGAACTGACACTAGTAAGGTTGACTTCATGGTATAAGTAGGTTATAGATAAAGGCAAAGCAGTCCGGCCACTTAATGCAAAGTGTTCACCGACACCCATGGACATCGGCAAAATTGAGGGTATCACCAAGTCGCTGCTTACGGTGAGACATAAGATGTTACGTCACGTTTACTCAGTTAATACGCTGACTACGATGCCCTTCAATCCAGAACACAGTAGTCTTCTCACTACTGCTTTGCGGCAGAAATAGGCCCCATGGTGGTACTACCCATGACGACCAGACGACTATAAATGAAACTTGAAAAATCTGTACAGAAAGTTTCTTAATTTTGAGTAGCACAAGCGTAAATACGAGATTATTATGTTAGCTGATATTTTTAAAATAACTGGTGACGTCGATAGATTCATTTATATAATATGCTGCTACATAACTTAATTATTTCGACGTCATTTTTCAACAGTAATGGACCAATAGCTATAACAATATTATCTTTGTCTTTATTCTTTAATTGAGAAAAGGTCTTTTTAAAGACAATTGGATCCGACAATAAGGTACCAAATTTTATATTGTACTAAACATTTATATTTAAGAGTTATAAATATTAACAATAACACCAATAATAACTAAAAGTATGACCGACTTTAAAATTAATCATTTAAAATGCTTTAAAGTCCTAAAGGACAGAAACCATGCAATAGCTCGTCGGCCGTAACTGACTTTTTCGTGGGTATGCATTACATTGATTTTATTTTTTTGCTAGACATCGTTTAAGCTACCGCGTTCTTTTCTAGTTTAAAAATCATTTTCTTAAACTAAAAAATAACGCGGTAGCTTTATATATTTTTATTAAACGAATAAAGCGTTAACACGCTGTAATCCAGCAGCACGAATATGAGAGCACGTGTGCAGCATAAAACTAAACTCGGCAATGCCTCGACGTAAATCGTGGGCTTGACGACGGCTCACCGCGAATGCAGCGAACATAGTACCAGATATCTGTGACAAGAGCAATCTTGTTGAATTTAACTTTACATAGATTCTTACGCCATTTCTTCTTAGGTTAGAGGCTTCAATTTCCGAACCGGTGGTAGTTAATTTGATAATTAACTTAACATTTTATATTTATACTATAGAAACAATTGAAATCGTTGAGTTCCTTACGTTGGTTTTTTTCTGGTCAGAGACTAAAATTCCCACACGGTGGTAGCTTAATTGACGATCAATAAGATAGTGTAATTCTTCTATATTGAACCAAAATATTTGACTTTGTTGGCAATGAAACGTATCATACTGATCGAGGTATGTTTATTGGGCTTGTTATATGCATCGTAAAATACAATAGAATTTGGATTTCGCCATCGCTAACTCGAGCTTAACTTAATATCTTCTATTAACCGTTTTAAGTAATAACTGCTTAAAGTTTTTCCTGAGTAATGAGATTTTTCGATACTTGTCATGTTATTTAAATAAATATATCACTCGAATCGGGATATGGTCCAAAACCCCCTAATGGATAGGGATGTCTTAGGGGAGGCCTAATTCCAGCAGTGGACTATCAAAAGGCTGATGATGATGATGATGACTGCCTAGTTTACTGCAATTAAAATTTGACTTAAATAGGAGAACATCCAATATCACATTGAGTTGCTAGAAAAGTTTCCCCCAGGGGCATTCCTCAAATACGGTACGTCAGGAGTTATGTGGAGTTTTGTCCCAAATACTATATCCTACGAAAAGATTTTTGCATATCACGATCAGCAGGCTAACATATATTTATTTCGGGCTTTTGCGCATGGTTTCGACCACTTGGTAATATAAAAAAAAATATTCTGTTATGTAGTTTATCTTGGGTTGTTAGATATTTTTAACCACCTCCGTGGCCTATCGGTATTGACACTTGCTTTATTAACCGGAGAACGCCGGTTTGAAACCAAATATTTAAGTAGTTGTCTTGGAATATGAATAAGTTATATATCACTATATAATTCTTTAAAACGGTTATTTTGATGTTACAAACAGATGCTCCAATTTTATTGTTAACTACAATTGTGTCAACTACGAGAGGCACATTATTTTTAATTTTATTTTTGAAACAACTGATGCCTAATCATAAAATATTCATTACAATACACGTACCTGTACTTCACTCATATTTTAACACTTCCCAAATTGACAAAAGTTGTAAAAATACATACAAATATCAATGTTTCATCTCACATAAACGATATAAATTGGCAGTTAAGTATCGGAATGCCGACAATATACCAGTCCGTTTTTGCCGGGACAATTTATTCCACCTACGTACATCAAAAATAAATCGGCAAATCAAACGGGCTTGTTGGCACATCATCCCCCTGCCCCCCAACGGCGCGCTCCGAAAACCTGATTGATTCGCGTTTGTTGAACGGAGAAAATATGTGATGTGCTAAGTTCATTGAAGCATTCGAGGGTCAGTGTTAGTTGCTTTTTTTGGCCACGTTTAGAAACTTCGTAATCTCGTACAATTAGTGTGAACGTTTTGATAGGATAAAATATATTTTTAACAAACTGACCTGAACGGAAACCTTTATTCAATAATGACGACGTTGATTAACACAGACGTAATTAATAGGATACAGTTAATTAATTTACACTTGTCGATTCAAACTCTTACGGCAGTAAGTCTATATTAGAGATCAGTCAAATACGATGGATATATCATTGTGCAAAGTGCAAGCAATTGTCTACAGCGCACTTCCTGTTCCTTTTTATTCTCAAAGTCCGTTGGGACGGATAACCGACACGACCGGAGAGCAAGGCGCAGGACCGACTTTTTACATGCCCATCTGACAAATAGATCATCTTATTTTAAGACTCTGGGTAACCAGCCCAAATTGCCCTAAACATCTAGGAAACAACAATGAAAATTTGTTGAGACCCTGCCGGATTTGAACCCACGACTCCGGTTTCTAAAGCACACGCCCTTACCACTAGGCTACAAAGGCAGTTATTACGAAACTAAGACTTACTAGAGGTCCCTAAGTTCGGTGTGCCAAATACAGCTTACGGATTCCCGCCGCCAAAGTGAGGGGCAGCGAGGATATTGGGCTCCCCGGACCAAGATGGAGCGGCCGGTATACCCACTAAAAACCAACGGTTGTTCCTTTCTCTTGACGCTGTAGCCGGGCCGCGGGCGCTGATGATAGTCTTTGGCGACCCCGGCGCGACGTGCCCTCGCCTCTTTCGGCCTCTTTCTCACCGGGTGTGTTGGGACACCCGGAACGTCGCTTTAGGCGCCGTGCCGGAACAAACAGCACGGCGCTTCCTCTGAGCCCTTCTCTGGCGGCGGGCACCTCTTGCCGGCCGCCCAGGGCTCAGTGTCAGGGGAAGGTTGCGCGCGTACGCCAATCTTCGGCGCCCTGGCCTTCTTCTGCGGATAGCCAGGGCGCTCTCGGCCTCCCTGTCCCTTCCGCGGCCTCCTTCCGGGCCATCACGTCCTCGCAAAAGCAAGTACGGCGCCCCACGACCTTCGCTTCTAGCATCCTGCGTACTACAGCAGGAAGCGAAAGTCGTGCCCACGACACTACGCAGCTCTCGGCGTTGCTCGACCCAGGCTGGGCACTCTTCCAGCGCGTGTTGGGCCGTCTCTTCGGCACATACGCCACAGTGGTGGCATTCCTCTGTGGCTCCCTACCTTCCTTGGTGCCTGAGGCTATCGAATGCCTTTAAGTAATTTATAAACGACAAGTAGATTTGTTTATTGTATTAGTTATACTTCTGTATCAGCTCTTTTATTGTGTGGACGTGATTTGTTGTGCTGAAGGCTTTTCTGAATCATGCCTGCCTTACGAGTTGGCTTTCGTTTAATGTTGAAGATATTTTTTCCAGGATAACTTTATCAAATTAAATATAAATATTTGATATTAGTGACATTAGTATTTTATTGCTTTGAATACCTCCGAAGCAAGGATTTCAGGCACTTCACCTACTTTGTTCTATTTTAATTAGGTGACTCCCGAAATTGTGAACTAACACTGAATCAAATTTGTCAGAATACAATATGCGGTAATATTGCTAGTTCCTATATTGAATGTCGTTGCTTTAGTTCCGATATCTATTATTTACCACGTTCGCTTAATTATTTCATAGCTTTTTTTGTTCTTTCTGTTCTTTTTATATTTTCTTCCAAACTCTATTTCCTTACGGTATTTCCTAATCACATCACACATCATCAGCCTTTGTTAGTCCACTGCTGGACATAGGCCTCCCCTAATACACCCCTATCCATTAGGGGGTTTGGACCGTATCCCACCACGCTGGTCCAATGCGGGTTGGTGGGTGGACCGACTTTTTACATGCCCATCCGACGCATGGATCATCTTACTTTTCAGACAATTGGGTGATCGGCCCAAATTGCCCTAACCAACTAGGAAACAACAATGAAAATTTGTTGCGTCCCCGCAGGATTCGAACCCACGACCTCCGGTTTCTAAAGCACATGCCCATACCACTAGGCTACGGAGGCAGTTTATATGCAGTATTTCCTAATATTCTACTTTATTTTTTTGCTAAAGATTGCAATTTTTGCCTTTTGTTGTTACTTTTATTTAGTATTAGTATTTTTATTTCGTCTAATAGTTCGAGTGTCTCTTTGTTTAAGTAGGTTACTTAATTTCTGGATTTGCTGACTAGCATCTCTTTCCATTTGTTTTGTAATCTCTTGTATTTAATCCCAGTTTCAACATTGGAGACTACAATTTCGTTGAATGCTTCTTTGTTGCGGATGTTAGTGGGTTTTGAAATTTGATACAGCTTGTTATTATTTTTAAGGTTTTTCCTGGATCTTTTAGGTTGATTTACGCTTAAGCAGCTTCTTGCCATGCGATGGTCTGTGTTGAAGTTAAGGTTTTTAATTATGTTTGTATCTGAGAATGCGCTTGCATTGTAAGTTATAATAAAATTGATTTCTGTTTTTAATTTCGCACCTGGAAAGGACCACGTCCATTTGCTTTTATTTTTTTGTTAAAACGCAAGTTCATTAAAATAAGGTCATTTTCCAGCTTGAATTCTACTAATTCCTGTCAGAAAATTGGAGAATAATAAAGTATTATTCTCCAATTTTCTCATAAAATAATAAAGTATTATTCTCTAATTTGCTCCTGAGCGTTAAAATCACCCATGGCTATTATGTTGTTGCTATACTGCGGTTTTATTGCTTCTAAGATACTCTCATAGGAATATTTTGTATGATTTTCCCACTTGTTCTGTTCTCAAATTCGAAATAGGCCTTCCGTCATGCATGCCACAGCCTCCGATCTTCTTCTATTCTCATCCTGTCCACACCAGCCATTTTGCGAATGACGTCACTCCATCTTACCACATTACGTTCAACACTAAAATTGCATTACCTAAGGTTTATGGTTAAAGTAAAAAACGTAATACTATTTAAAGTATTGGAAATAAATCAAGCTAGTCGGAAAATATATATTCCAAATTTTTTTTTTTTATGATATATGTTATGATTATCAAAAATCTGTGCTTATTTTAAGTAAAATCAGTGTCAAAATTTCCTAACTGAAATGATTTTTTGTCTTTTGAATTTGGAACAATAACCCACTAGAAACTATATTTATGTAACTATACAAACATCTATCACAAATTATTGAACCATCCGTATTTGACACTTCAAACTTTCTCTCTCTCTCATTATATAGCCGTTACTTGCTACTTCTACATTGTGGTAATTGCGGAAAATGAAACATCTTTTTTTTTTAAAAAAGAGGTAGCCTGGATTAGTCTGACCTTGCCTTTTAGCTAATTTTATTGAATTGGACCATCCATTCCATAGATAACTTTAAACAAGCAGACAGAAAGAAATTAAAAAAATATTGTTTTGTTATATGTATCATCATCATCATCAGTCAGTGATATATAGGCCTAATAAACACCCTAATGACCTAAAATAGGCCATAAGGGTGTTTTTTGGATCATATCCCACCATACTTGTCTAATGCGGTTTGGTGGGTTTGTTATGTATATCACTACGTAATCATAAAAAAACGTTTATTTAAATTTTACATAGACACCCTCCAATCTTTCTTATTTGTATAAAAAAGGTAATCTCTGAGACGAACAGAATGGTCAGGTTTTCAAAATCGCAAATCTATTTACATAAAGAGATTCCCACCTATATATTGACTCATCACGATATCTCTGGAACCACCAAAAGAAGAAATTACACCCACAGCAACCCCTATATTATAGGTTGCTAGTATATAATAAAACTCTAAACGTGAAAATCATTAATGTTAAAACGTAATACCAGTTTTATGAACAAACCTGAGGCGGAACATAATCAGTTAAAATATTCATGACTATTCCATAAAGATGTTTATTTTGTATCAGTCCCATTGGTGCCATGAGAAGCTAATTGATTGCGTAATTGTAGGGCGGACCTCACCCAAGCGAAAATTTATTACGACATGAGTTTGTTACTTTTGCAGAAGCTATTTTATTTTTTTTTTAAATATTGAAATCTGGACGATTTGTAAACAAATTTTAAAAGGCGTTTTAATAACTGTTATTTATTAGATATTTCTATTGTTTACGCGAGTATTATGCATAATTAAATAAAATGACTTTACGGATTTTATCGCGTTTATTTTACATTCAATCCTGTCAGTCTACCCCGTGACCACGGCCGCTGGAAAGTGTTTGAAATGTCGGGAATTTAAAAATGTAAAATAAACGCAATAAAATCTGTAAAGTCATTTTATTTAATAATGTTATTTATTAGTATTCGAAGCATAAACTATATGAATAGTCAAATATCATTAACCTAAAAAAAAACTACCTTTAAATTATTTCTCAAAACTTTCCTCCTTCCTTATGGGACGTGGCCAAGACCAGAGTTGTGTCAGTAAAGGACTGTTGGGGTTGTTGGTTTTTTACATGTTAAAATGCGGTGAAACCTTAAGAGGAAAAGGTGCTTTGTGGAGTAGTCTACAAACTATCCGGGGAAGTTAAACGCCAGTTGACAGTTTTCGTTGAAGTGAGCTTTTATGATAAGTGAACATTATATTTAGTAAGTAACATAACTACTCCCCTTTTTATTTATTTATATCTGCGTTTATTTCGATAAAACATAAGAGAGACATTGAAACTTTTGAAAAATTTTAAGCGTCTTTTTAGTACATGTCGATAGTTTAACTGAGTGCAAGTTCTTGTTATCTTTGCACTCTGAAAACTTGTCTTTTCAATCAACCATGTATACAGCTTAAAAGCATATTATGCTTCTCTTTTTAGTTTCTTTGTAGTGATTTTATTTTATTAAGAATATATAAGTTATAAAAGCTGCATCTAAGATTATTTAAATAACTTTTGGTAGATACTTGAGATAAAAACAAATTGCTTAGTCTACTGATGACAGAAAAAATGGCACACTTGTGCTTTTAAATAATATTAAAATGCTGCCTTAAAAGATAGCTGAAGTCAATAAATTTCAGATATATAAGCCTTAAATTTATTTTAAACAGTCTGAAAAATTAAATAACAATAATGTACAGTAACCATAACTATCCACTTCGACGATTACAACTATGGCAATTGAACAACCAACCATATTAGAGATCAGCCAGGTATCGAGAGATATTGCGTAAGTATGTGCGCAAATACAACAAAGAGAATAAGGTTCAGGAATAACTTTTAAATTTTCAGCACCGTATAACACATGGATCATATCACTTGCCAGACGATCGTGCTATCAGCTCACATTGCCATAACTAACTAGGAAACAACAGCGAAAAGTTTGTGGGTCTACGTAGAATTCGAACACATGACCACCTATTTCTTAAGTGTATGAATATATCGCAATGTCAATAATCTAAATAATGTGAAATACGTCTTGGGTAAACGTAGAGAATGATAAGAATGAGACTCTCTATGCGCAATGAACAGTTTCAAATATAAATTAAAATACCGTTTAAAATATATTTTGTGTTTATTATTTAGCTACCTTATTAAATACATAAAAGATCCTTACGACATTAATATCTATTATCACTTTGTTTACTCAATGTTCGCTTACCATTGCTTTCCAGCTTTATTGTTATAAATTATAAGCGGCTAAATAGAAGGTAAATTAGCATTATATGTAAGTGAAAAAACTATGTGGCACCTAAACAAATTGTTTTTCTTTATGAAAGGAAGGGTTAACGAATAAAACTTTACATTTTTAATTATAGGTATATGTCATAGAAAAATCATGTATGTGTAGACGATTGTCAGGGAATCTGTGAATTGACCTTAAGAGGCTTTTGTGAATAAAATGATTCAGATTAATATTTTTTCCATACAACAGGTTCATATACTCAAACTTCCATGACAAAAGTGTTTCACTCTAGTTCTAGTAAATAATAAAACAATACAACACAACACACAAACAAACGCACACAATATAGAAACAATGATGAATAATAATGTTAATACTTTCGATGAACCATATTTATATCAATATTCTATATTATCATGCACCACTTTCTATATTCTACTTTTTTGGATACTTATTGCCAATGTGAATGAATCGAAAACGATAATAGAAAAATTTAATATGATGTTCCGCGTGGCATATTAATAATCAAAACAAACTGAGCACGTAAACGCAAACGATGCATTCAAACGGGGGAAGGGAACGGAATCGAGCGAAGTTTCAACAGTTACATGCAAACATAACGGGCGAATGGGCGCTGAATACAGCACGCCCGCACCGTAATAAGCACCCGTCGCCCTAATGAATTTCGTGAGAGCCACTTTTATACAACCCTTCGCAGAGGAATTCCTCAAATCAGGGTTAAGCTTAATCAACGGATGAGTGCAGCTTTCAACGTAATTTATATATAACAAACAAGTATTTCACCGATGTTATTAATATATAGTTTAGCCTAAGACACGGTGTCTGTTCCAATTTTTTTAGGCGTAAATAAAGGTTTCAAGTGAAAAGAACCCTTTTTGCAAAGGAACAAAGAAGAACCACCGGTGTGCTTATTTTTGTCACAAACCAATAGTATGAAAACGCTACTGTATTCTGGTTTGAAGGGTATCGTGATCAGTATAAATACTGGGTCAAGAAGAAGAAAACGGCAAGCGTACTGATAGCACTTTGCATGGCATTAATTATAGGCAGTGAAACTCCGGATATGCGTCTGGTCGCTTCATTAAAAAATTTTACGTTAAAAAATTAGATTTATATTTGAAGTTCACCCAATAGATTTTTTGTCATTGCGGCTGAGGAAAACTCCACCAGCCTAAGGAGCAAGTCAGTTTTGTCTGCGCCCAGAAATGTTCAGCGGACAGGAAAGAAGGTGATAGATGTGCCACCATTCCTGTCCTCTGCAGCCAAGGAGAAGTCGAGGAGAAAGAGAAGTGTCGGTATTTCGTAAGCCGCTCTTTGTATCATCCGCAATTCGGCGAGGTCACACCGCTGGGGACATTGGGTATGGTGTCGCCGATCTCTTCTTCTACGGCCGAAACAGGGCTAGCGGTGTTATCGAACATCTAGGCGTCGATTGGGGGCTAGGAGAATTGTGCCTGCAAGGGTTATATTCTCTTGTATCCCATGGCCCCAGGGGTCCAAAAAAAAGGGCGCGCAAATTCCTTCCCGCTCTGAGGTGAAATGGGCTATAAGCAAGAGACGGGGCTGCCTCACAGTGGACAAGTGGGGCGGAAGAAGAGTCGCACTATGTCGTCCCAGGTTCAAGCGTCCCTGTGGCTCAACACTGACGGGGCTAGAAAGGAACGACGTGATGGTTTATAGCAGACATAAGGTAATACACAGGTAATAGTAGACATTTCCTAACGTAGAACAAAATGTCTTTATTAGCTGTTACGTGATGTTTTATTTATTTATTTAAGCTATCTGGACATTTTTTATAATTTTAAAGTTTATATTGACTATTATTTTAAGTAATTTTCATACACTTAGGGTTGTTGCTGCATTATTCAAATATCTTAATTTAATATAGAAATGTTATATCCGCTAACTGATTGTCCACGGCGCTACCACCGATTTGGAGTGGGACCCTTTAACCTGAGAGGAGCCGGCGTTATTTAGTTTAATGAGAGTAAAATATAAATCAGGAATCGAGTCTAAACTATTTGTTTCAATTCAAAAATTCTTTATTCAATTTAGGCTCTGTTGAGTTCGGATGAACGTCAGTATACTACCGGCCGAAGCAAGAAACTCTTTTAGACGTCATTTCTTTAATTTTATAGATGTTAAATCAAAAGCATTGGAAGTATTTTTATAAGATAGTTAAAACAGTTTCCTGGAAATATGCCCATGTACATAAAAAATTTACAGTCAAGTTTTATTTCACTATTCAGATTGGTAATCGAAATTGAATTTGTTTGAAAAACCGTCAATTTGTCAAAAGCGTAATAACTGTAACATAGAAGGGGTAATACACACGCTAGGTTAATGATACAACTATTAACTTGTAAGTTATGGCATGTTAATACCCGTACTTTAACATGCAATGCAGCTTTACGGTGTACAGTTAATTGTTAACGAATAATATCCTAAAGCCGTGGAAGTTTAGTTGCACATTTCAAAACGCTTCCGTACTTAACAATATTTTACTAAACACATTTTAAAATTAGTCTATTGTTTTGTAATTCAGGCAACCGTTCGGAGGGAAGGTCACGGTTTTTTATATTACTCCTATGTTTCTAATATTATATGATGTAAAGAAGCCTTTAAACCGGCGCACGTACCATTCCACTAGACCTTTGTTCCGACTGTGTGCTATAATATAATAAAACTATAGACGCATAATTATTATACCCTTTAAACAATTTATATCTGGCACACATTTTTACTATTTAAAAAATTCAGTTATACGTAAAGCTGCTAGTTCAGGTGCCGCTTTTACAACGAAAATATATTATTATTTACCTTAAAAGACGTAACGGAAATAAACACAGAATATGTATAATATTTTAAGGTAAACATTATTTTAAATATCGCCCGAAATCACAACCGTTGCAATGCCGGTCCGATGCTGTTGCATCGATATTGCTATTATGCATTTTAATGTGTTGTTTATGCAAAATACTATTCAAGGCGTGCTTATATACGGCCATGTAATAAACATTTAGGATATCCGTTGTTTTCTTTTATAACTACATTATAACTACCGCCATGGCACAGTGAAATCGTACGTTGGTGTATAAGCCAAAGGCTGTAAATTAGAATTTTACGTGACATAACTTTGTAATATCGTTATCGTCGACTTAGATTTACGTTAATATTTAAGAGTATGCCTGCTTCTCCAGCATAGCCGGGAAGTCCAACATATCCCTTGATTTCTCCATTTCACGGTGGCGATTTTGAATATTGGGTTTTCTATGATAAGATTTAGTTAAGTTTGATACAGGTGATGTAAAAATTGCACAAAAAATGGGAATTTAAAGTAACCTAATATGTCTTTTTTTAATACAGTTTTCTCTATTGCGAATTAAGATTACGTTATTAATTAGATTCCATGATTAATTATTTTAGTGTATTATAGCCAACCCCAAAAGTAACTTGAGAAAATCAATAATATGAAAGAGTTATAGGATATAGATAATAGATATATAGGACAGACACCTAAAGCTATTTTGTTTTATATTATGATGTGACCGAAAAGGAAAATAGAAATAGAATTAAAAAATTATCCGTGTGTAGGCAGCTGTGGTTAACTTACTTATTAGTTTCAGTTACAAATTTTGTTATTATTACTTTAAAAATATAAATCATGTATGTATTGTATTGTAATATGTTTTATGTATATTGTAGTATACGTATGTGTATTATTTATTATATTATAATATACTGTTTTAATACATTTTGAAACTTGATTCAAGCATATTAATCTCCTTTTTTTTTTATTTAACACCTACTCAACTTTCTCTGCACCTTCCAATGGTTGACTGGTAGAGAATGCCTTTGGCATTAAGTCCGCCATGTACTGTTATTGTACATAAAGTGTTAATAAATAAATAAATAAAAACGTATTTTTGTACTTGCAGATAAAGGTCCTATAATTAAGTCTATAGAAATGACAATATTCATCTGAGTGTATCAAAATCACCAACGCTTTAAACTAATAATAGCCAATCGTGAATTTTGGTAATCATTCAAGTGATTAATGGCTAATGTAAGATTTCTCTGTCCTTATTTATTTGATACGATATTAATATCTAAAAATAATTGTTTGGGACACTGATAGGTAGGATGACACACATTGGTAGGTCGTGGGTTCGAATCTTCAGGGACTCAACAAATTTTCATTGTTGTTTCCTAGTTGTTTAGGGCAATTTGGGTCGATCACGATACGGTCCATAAACCCACTAATAAAGAAGGGAAGGACTATGTCCAGCAGTGGACTTAGACAGGCTGATGATGATGATTCATTGAAACTACAACAACTTTAAACAAGAAAACAATATGGTTTAAGATAACACTTTGCCGTAAGACTGATTTTCCCTTGAAGATGGTTCCTTGCAAAGAATCTAAAATGTTAGGAATATTGTGAACAAAACTAAACGAGATTTAATCTGTTGCTATTTATTAAATGACGTAATGTGTTTACGTAAAATATTATATCCCGAAGTAATCATTACAAGAGAATAATTTTAATATTGTACACATTATAACCTGAAATAGCAGAGCGAAGATACTGTAATAAATTTAGGTCCCAAAAAAGACATTCAAGACTATTTATATTTAAATAAATTTTTGTGAATAAATACGTTGTCCGAGATAGATAAGTTATATTTTTGACTGGGTCTGGTCCAGATTCGTAGTAAAGAAAAATATTACCTATGTACTTTTAACTTTTTATAGTGTTTTTTGTCACGTTATACGAAAATATTCAAATTTTGTTAAACAACTTGCATGTCCGATCTCTTTAAAGTCATACTATATTTGACTCTAATTTCTACGTAAGACGGCTATTTAGTATCGAAACGTAAAACTTTCGTTGAGTAAAAACTAGCCCTACTCACGCCATGGATAATATGCAACTACAACCTTTTCAATCATAAAATTAGAACTCATTATACAAAAATGAGAAATTTATTTTGTCCATACAGTTTGTCTAATTTTTAGCTGTAAAAAAAATTATAACTATACGGTACCAGCAGTCCGTCTACGGCTCTGCCTATATTATTTTAAGACTTCTCAAATGGCTTTTTCTGGGATAGCCTAAATATTCTTATTCAAATAAAAAACTTTATTCATATTCCAATTAAAAGCTATATTCATCATCATCAGCTTGTGCTAATCCTCTACTGTACATAGACCTCCCCCAATTCACGCCTTCCTCATTAGGGGGTTTCGTACCGTCGAACCGCATCCCACCACGCTGGTCTCATTCGGGTTTGTGGGTGGACCGACTTTTACATGCTCATCCGACGCATCGAACATCTTAATTTTCAGACAATTGGGTAGTCAGCCCAAATTGCCCTAACCAACTAGGAAACAACAATGAAAACATGTTGCAACAATGCCCCTTAAGGTACCTAAGTCACTGGTAGTCAATCGCTTTTGCCTGTAGTAAAACTTCGCGAAAAGGCGTTATAGTTTCCACTTGGGCGGTAGATTAAGAAAATGAGTCATACAAATCAATAGAAAGCAACCAAGCCTTTTTACGTCGTTTACGAAAAAATATATTAGTAAATAAAAAAGAAGTGTTTGAATGACGAAACAATTTTATTTAGATTTTTGTCTGTTTCTCTGTTTTTTCTAGAATGGTTGTTCCGATTTTGATGAGAGAATGAAATATAGCCGATGTAACTGAGAACAACCTTGACTTCATTTTTAGGAAAACAAAAAATTATGTTTTTATCAAAGGCCAAATATAATTTATATGTTTCTCTGAAAAATTAAGATTCTTTTGTTTATTGCATATGTGAAAGCGTTTAATATATGAAAATGTTATATATTCATATATAATAATAATATATATTAACATTATCTTACCTGAAAAATGAAGAAACGATAATAAAACTTAATTGTTTGCCTTTCTATTTGTACAAAAATCTGAAAAAAATACAGTTTGCATGTGTTCTTCGTCTAAGACCGTCGTCTAAGACAAAATTACAGACCGTTTGACAAACGTTCATTAAACAATGCGTGAGCATGTTCACTTTCATGACAATTTTTTTCATAAATATTTAACAGCGTAACAATTAAGTATACATTCTAATATAATATTGGATATCCATGCAACAAACATTATGATTCATTCCTTTCAAAGATTCTATTTTGTTTTTGTTATAATATAAGTATTAAATTTGGATATATAAGATTTGCAAAGGTACCTCGTGAGCTGTAATATGAAAAAAAATAATGTTCATTTGTCGCTTACGTAGCTTGACATTTTAACTTCTCAAATAATCTTGTAGCCTCGCCTAAATACTTGTAAAACGCGTTTAAATTGAACAGTTTATATTTTCTATAAACATATGAGATGAATTGCCTATACTGTTTGCATTCGGTAATATTATAAAATCAATGATGATACACTGTTCAAACTTAGCTCACTGAAACAACTTCACTAAATGAGAAATAATGCGTGTTTGATTAAACTTAATTATTATGACTTTTGTACTAGAACTATTTCAATCATTGAAACGTTCGAAATTTAAATTATTTTGTATAACTGCAATGTCTTAACTCCACGTGCTTTCTCGCAAACTGTGGTAGAAAACTCTACAGTGTTCCGGTTTTAAAGGCACCATAACGTATTTATTCACGGTAAGCAGCGCGTTATTAGTACACCCGATATTGCTGATGTTTATGGGCGTCCGTGACCACTTTCCACCAGCTGGCCTGACTGCTACTCCGCCTTTGTTAGCAATGATACAAAAAAATGGCTGAGATATTTTTTTCATCATAAACTAAGCTTTGATAATACACTAAGCAAAACAGTCTACTAAATTCAGTTTAAATGATCTGCGCTTCGAATGTCAATCGGATTGCGCTTCGATGCTCTAAGCGGAACCAACCTAAATAACCCATATCCGTTCATTGCGATCATTTGATTCCACCTCGTTGTATGCAGAGGAAATTGAGCCATCAGTTTACTGAATTAAAGCTGAAAGTTGTGTTGTTAAAATAAATACGTTACCACCGACACCGTTCTATATAATGAAACAAAATGGTAAATAATCATCTGTCGTATACCGGCTGATTTATTGACAACGGAGGCTATTCCAATATCGTTATTCATTGAGCACGGTGCAAAATATATAAAAGGTTTTCCAATGTAAATGATGACATTTTTATCGTTAAAATAATATCGTCTTTTAGCATTTTTTTGTATATTAACAAAATCTTAAATATTGCTTTTTTAAATTTGTTTAAAAATTTTGGATTGTTGGGTCACTTAATAAAAATACCCGTTGGTGTATTGCTTTGTAATATTTTGTTAATATGAAACTTGATAACGATTTGCAAGTCGCAGAAGAAATGGTGTACATACGCGACGTATGCAAAAACCTATGTTTGTACGTGGCATTCTTACTTTGACCTGGTATAATCTTGTTATAAATAGTGTTATTAATAATAACATGTAAATTAGGCGAGTATCAAAAACTTTAAATAGTACACATTTTAGTAAATTTTTACATCAGTAATATCTAAGATAACTATTCTACTACTAATTCTGAATTCTAAATATAGTACTGGATGTTGTCCACGACTTAATAATCTTCCATTCTTTACGTCCTCGTAATCTTTTTTAAACTTCATGAAACAACGTTCTTAGAGATCAGTATTACAAAAACGGTGTCAAAAATATTCTTCAAATTTCAATGGTGAATAAATAGAGTTCAGAAGCGGGATCACCTTTTGTATAGAGATAACGTATAAGCATGATAAAAGATTAAGTATAATTCTCTGATTTATTGCAAAATAGCTAGAACTCCATTAATATAAACTGACTTTCTGCATCTCAAGCTGCATTATACAAGACGATTAGCTAACCGGATACTACTGCGAGAGTGATTAGCGGATCACTGATTATGGTGTTCGTAATGCGAACTCTTGATGCTGCAATTCACTGCAACTCACTTCATGCACAGTTACCTAAAAGACCATTTATGTAACGATCTCTTATACGGCGAGAGAGCTTCAGCGGAATTCAACTCTATTTAGTCAGGACTTCGCTTAAAGTATTCTAAAGCGCAATTAACTGATTCATTACACTGAAGCCTCCGTTCAAGTTGCCAAGTTTACCTTTTAAATATTTACGCTACTCTAGGTGAGATGTAACGTTCGCTCTTCGGACACGAAAACGAGTTTAAAAAGGACGGATAGCTTTTAAGCTCTTTTTAGTCTAGGACTTCGGCTACATATATTTTTTTGCAGTTATTTTAAGTCTTTTTTACATTAAACTGGATTCAATAATTAATGCTAAAGAAATTAGACCATGTTTACTTTCTATTATTTTATTATCTACACATAGTGAGTACTAGTATCAAAAGCTATTAACATTTTCCTGACATTCTTTATAAGGTCAGAGATATGTAATATTATAAATTGTATGACGTCTACTTGAAATATATTTTCGTCATTGTTGTATCATTAATAAACTGAAGCTCATAACTTTTGAGCTAATTTTTTGCTATTTGCTATAGTTAAAAAGTTATTGAAACCTAAGCTTACACCAGGTACAAAGTAAGTTTTTTGAGGCATCACTTTTTAAATAAGTGTTAAAAATATTACTTATGCATAGAGTACTCATTTTTGTTTTTCCTGAAATTTTATGAATTTAAAAATTTTACTTATGTATATCTAAAACGTACAAATTATTTTGTAATAAGTCACAGAAATAATTCAATTGAGTATTGTTAATATTGCCTTTGAAGAAAAGCATCCATAAATCATCTCAGTAAGTTTGTATAATAAATATAATCTGCAAAAAAATGCGAAAATAAAAAGGAAAAATGATAAAAAAGAAGATGTGCCGCCTATCATTGAAGAATTTAATTCGGAGATGGGTCCATTGCCACGGCGAGCGAGTCGCGCCTTTATTTATCCGCAATCCACAAAGCTCCTATTCGCCGATTGATGTTCATGAAGCGAGCCGGCAATTCGATTGATTTGTCGTTTGCATTTATTGACTTTATTTTTTTATTTATTTAATGCATTTACCAGATATAAAACTTAAAGAGTAAATGTTCTGACTTTTTTATGGATTAGAGTAACAGGATGAGTAGGATGGTAAGTGGTATGACCTACCTATAATATATGTTCTTAAAACGCAACGATTCCCCTCATTGCCCCTTACATTTTATAAAACGTCTCGTTTAATGGGAAATCGCGCTAAATTCTCTAACCTTCAAGCTGGAAGAAATAGTGCTTATTTATTATTGACCTCCTCTTAAAAAAATTCAGACTTCTCAATTTAACCCGCGGTCATTAAGGTGGAAAAGTATCACACAAAAATAAACCCAATTGGAAGGTTTATTTTCGATATAGGAAACAACAAGGGTGATCGTAATGTGATAATGAATTATCCCGCGCCTTTTTGCACCCCAGTGGCACCAGTGGTGCGAAAATGCGCAATCAACCTGCCTATATCCTGCCTGTACCTTCAATGGTAATCTCTGCATCAAATATTTTCGCAAAAACTCATATATATAAACTTTCTATATTTAATTTTAAATCTGATTATTATAATTTAAAAAATAAATATTATTAACTGCAAATGTTGCATAAAAATAACTATAAATTCGTGATTCGCAGTAACGACGTGTCATTTTTAATATAAGATACATAGCACGTGTAATAATAGGACGGTTTATTGGGCAAGCCGACCTGAAAAATTTACAATTGGATGCCGGTGTTAGTAATGTTACGCCTGCCCTTTTTCAAAGATCATAAATTCACCGTACGGGATGAAATATTACATTCGAGTTCAAACATGTATCAGTTGCCAAATTTTTCTTTAATTTGTCTCAAATCGATATCTTGTGATTTTTTTTTATGTTTATTGAATTTCTACAGCAAACGTTGTGTCTTGATTTTCTTTATTATTTAGTGTACAATGTATCAATAACTTTAAGTTACGCACTAGTTTTATTTTTAAAACTATTATAAGTAAACTATTAGTCCATTCATAGCTCAGTCCGTTCTATTATCAGATTTTTGGAAATGATTTCTATAAGATAAATGCTAACCTATACTACTCAAAGATAATAAAGTTCTCTATAAGTAAGAATGTTCAAATCGAGATTGAGCCAAAAGCAAAACCTTCTTCTTTAACTATTAAGTGTAGAAAACATAATCCATAACTCATTATCATCATCGTTAGCAACCTTTTATACCGTCCACTGCTGAACATAGCCTTTTCAATAAACGCTAAGAGGCCAATCACTCTACTGCTGCCACTTGAACTTACAAGTCGATGGGTCCTATGTAATGGCCAAAATGCAAAAATGACAACTTTACAGGAGGCTTCAAGTTTAAATTATTTTAATTATGAATGATACAACAAACTTTACGAAATTTTGCTTGTTTCTAAGACAACTATCCTCTTTAATTATATGACAGTGTTTATTATATATGTGTCTGCCTTATTTTTTCAATGTTCAGTTGGCATTATACGCGTATTATGCTAAAAGCATAAATTAAATCTTTTAAAGTTTTTACTCATATAATCGATTAAGAATTGAAGTAATTGTTAATTCATGAATTATAATAAATACATTTCGCTATTTAGATAATTTAATAAAATTGACACTTATAAGTTTTACAATCAGCTAACGTGTTAAATAAGGTTGCTAAGTTGATCATTTAACAATGAAAATATCATACACACTTTTATTCGATTTATTAATAAAAATTGATATAGTCTTCATCTCAATCTGGACCACGTTATTCAATTTTTTGTTATTCTCACAGAATAAAATAAAAATAAATAAAAGTAAGTGTGAAGAAATTGTAAGGTATAGTATATATAGTTCGATTCTATTTAGTTTCAACATAATCACGTTATAATCTAGCATATAAATTAATGATGCCTACTTACATTATTTTTTCTAATAAAACAACGAAAGCTTAACAAAATTAGAACTTAACTGGCAAATAATGAAATAATAAAAGTCGATTAATTAATAACATTTCTATATATCAAATCCACTAATTACGTGATATTTTAGCGTTCTTAAATTTTTTATATAACGACGTTTCAAATTGCTTATAGCATCCATGAACTCGATCATCATCAAATCTGACCGTGATAATAATAACATTTCTACAATCAACATTAGCTTACTAATAAATGTAAAATCACTAATTGTCGTTACATGCTACTAAATTTGCGTATACTGGTGGAATAATATTTTTTCTACATAAATCAAGCAAGTCTTTCTTCTTGGAAGGCTGTATCGGCAACAGTTGATTGTTACATAGTTGCAGGGTAATCCGGTGGCCTATCAGCAATTTTTCTTTTCGTTTGCAGTTGTTGATCTAAGATTTTATATAATCTTCACCTGAATCGTATTTATAGATATACAACACGTACGATTCGTCTCGGCTCACTCGAACCTTTTTTATTTTAGATCAAAGGACTGTAAGTCCGTCTGAATTCTTACTCCAATTAAATTGTGCATTTGTTTAAATTTTTTTGAAGTCGTAATTCATGTTTTGACGTAAAATGTACATCTGTAACATTATAAGGTATTCCTTTTGTTTTCACGTTTTTCCTTTTCTCTTAAAGATCTAGCCTGATTTTTGTTATCACAAACTATTTTGTTTTCCGGAGTCACAGGACCATTTTTTTAGGAATGGCAAACATGGCATTGGGCTTTTTTAGGCTTGTAATATAATAAATAAATATTTTTGTTTACTATATCCCTGTATTGCCGCAGCGAGTCACACTTCACACTGTGATCTTGCACACTGTTGGTCATTTCTGCATCAATAAATGTTTTTTGGTGATTATGTCGACCTCTATTATCAACCAGAGTGGGCCTACTTGTATCAGCAAATTTATTCATAGCTGTTCTTATCAGTTTTGGCCTACAACTAATGGTTTTTAAAAAAATCGTCTTGCATCATGCGCTTATTTAGCAAACTTTCTTTTTCTGAATCGCTTAGGAGATGAAACATCACTTGATGAGTAATACTGTGAAACAGCGGACGATACAGTTGCATCTGATAACAAAGATGGTACCGAAGGAATGGGTTCTTCCTCACTGAAAGAAGAATAATTAGACGATGGCATTGGAGTCATATTATTGATTTTGTGGATATCGTTATCATCCAATAGACCTTTATTTGGAATTGATTCTTCACGCTGATGTTCGATTGAAGGTGCCAAAACTTTTTCGCTTGACAGATTATTATTTGTTGTTAGAATTGTTGAGCTACTAGCTATCGCCTCACAACTGTGATAATTCCTTTCTTGAAGTGAAAGACAGTGTGAATTAAAAAATGTTTTCTTTTACATGACAACGTATGGCACTATCAGTACATTTGTCATGGGGTTGAGTTAATTGGCTATTAGAATAATCATGTTATCTCATTCAACTAAAGTCGAATTTTCTAAATCAGTGTAAATTTGTTTTTCTTGTTGAGGTGTAACATTTTCAAAACATATATCTTTGAGCAGACTTAAACTGCAGTTTTCGAATATCTCACAGGCTCCAAATGAGAGAGATGCTGGAAACCTAATGCAATTCAAGACTATGTCGTTATATTGTACGAAAAGTATTTTAAATATAGTTAGTAATGTCTTTATAATAATAGTTAAGTAGATTCTATACAAATAATATGTCCATTATTATTGGAACTCTTGCTATCAAAATTAATCAACAGGTAAAAAAGTATCTGGTGTATTTTTAGAGTAAAACTATGTATAAGGCAATACCACATTGGCCGTTAATATTAAAAACTCGTGATATTGAAGTAAATTTATTTATATAACAATAACTAATGAAGCTATAAACATTTACTATACCGAATAAACACATGTTTAATATTTACAAAGGTTATCGTCCCTATTTTCTATAATATCATCGTTTTCATAACCTTCGTCGTTTCTCGGCAGACTAAACTTTCAACTCTTAATGCCAATTTCACAAAATTTTGACTTCTACTAAACTTATCACGATAATTGGAGGCTAATACACAATAATAAGATTTTGTATTCATCACAGCGCGGTCTTTGCTCCGTTCAACGTTTAAGTGTCAAACCAGCTGATTGGTCCAAATCGAAAATAAACCGAAATGGTAGTAAGAATCGAATTGACTTTTTAAATTTATGTTACATTTGCCTTTATTCTTCAATTAAAAATCATGTTTCTATGCAGAAATGTCTATTTTTTAATAGCTCACATGGTTAATTACATCTTTAAGATGCGTTTACCATAAAAAAGTCAAAACGGCCAAATTGTTAGTTTGGCCCATATACATAGGACCCATCGATCAACACAAGTCAAAAGGAATCACTGAGATTGAAACACGTTTTCCTTTAACAATATTCTCTATTCTCAGAATTATTCTTGTAACATTTTAATACTTTAGCAAAGGAAGAAGTCTTGGCAAGCGTTCAAGCAGTATTTGTTTTTCAAAAGGGAAGGAATTAAAATTTTATTCTGTCTCAAACTTAGCAGTTCAAAGGTTTGGATAAAAATTATTTAAAACGCTAAGACAAATTTACAGAACAGACTGGACTGGAATGGTATGTTTCTCATTCAAGAAAAACTTAATGGAACGATGATACTATACCTTTACAGTAGTTATGCTTTCGGGCAGTTATAAGTTTATAATAAAGGTTGTGCAAAAATACTGTCTTTACAGAAATAAATATTAGCATTTTCAATGATATTCAAAACAAGTCGTATAATTTTATTCTTTCAAAAAATATAACAAATATTTAGAATTATAATGTTACACTTACCAATGAGTATAGGCAAAATTATTAACGCCCATAGAATGATAAGGTAAGGTAATGAATTAATCATTCTTTTACACTATATTGAGGATATGTGCATTAACTTTAGTCATTGACTCAAATGTATTGAGTAATCAGATGTATTCGTTAATAGATAAATCTTTTCGTAGACCTAGGGTGGAATGCTAATCAATTTCTTTCAAATTTATTTCAATTAATAAAACGTTATTGGACAAGAAGGGCGGAACTTAAGGTCTCTATTATTTTTTATATAATATTCGTGTAATATCGTTGGCTAACTTAGTTATAAATTGTGATAATACAATAAGCAGCTTAAATAGCTATGTTATAATTTATGTCAGGCGTTTTGGAATGGTAACCATATTATTTACTCAAAAAAATGTTTTTGTTATAAATCGTATAGTACAGAAATACATAAAACTACATTAAATTATTAATTAAAATCATCATCATCATCAATCATCAGCCTGATTAAGTCCACTGCTGGACATCAGTCACAATACAACCCTATCCATTGGAGGTTTTGGACCGATCCACCACCTGGTCAACGTTGGTTGTGGACCGACTTTACATCCCATCCACGCATGGATCATCTTACTTTGACATTGGGTGATCGCCCAATGCTAACCAACTTAAAACAACAATGAAAATTTGTTGAGTCCGAGGATTCGAACACGACCTCCGGTTTCTAGTCACAGCCATACCCTAGGCTAGGAGGCAGAATTAAAATGATGAAAAATTGACGGAATTTAAAATAAATTGATGGACTAGATAACAAACAATGATGTTAAGTTTTACAGGAAACAACTTTATCTTGTTGTAAATACAGGGTATTTACATTTGCATTGGAATACATTTATGGAAATTGAATTGAATGGAATTTTAATATAAAGGTAATGATGTAAAAAGGCTGGTAGATTATATTACCATATGTATTCCATAAGAAGCCTTGCTACGTTGCTATTCTGTCAGAAAAGTCGAGTGATAAAATTACATTAAATCCGAATACTCGGTTCCTAAACGAAACAATAACAAAGAATGCAGTGCTCTTTTGCTTTTAAAATTTAATCTGGAAGATGGGTCTACTGCAAGGAGCGACTCCACCCAATATTTGTGCAGAACCAACAAAGCTTCCGTTTGTCGATTGGTGTTTACTAAATAAGTAAAAAGTTCAATTGGTTTTGCTTTGCCCTATCGTTTCTGTTGACTTAGATTTTCTCTTTATTTGTTTCATAATTCAACAGTGAAACAAAACATATTAATGCGAACTGCTTATTTTTTGTGTTTTTTTCTAATTATTTTTGTTATTAGCCATCTTCCAAGTCTTTCTTATATTAGGTTTCACTGATAGATTTATGTGTCTGTGCGATCTTAGCAATGACGTTGATGTTAAGATCAAGGTCAAAAGCAATTGAATAAACACGCTTTGACGCTGCGTGAAATGGTTATAAAATAAAGTAGTTTAAGTAAAGAGATTTTAGTGAGCGGTAAGTTTTGTCTGATGTTGTTTGTTATGTAGCATAACCTTCTGTTAATAGAATACAAGTCTGTAGATGGCTGAATAACAGGTAACAATCGATGAAAAACATATTGTTTTTTACTTTTGCGATTACTTTACATATTATTATACTTATTTACGGATTTTTCACGTTTATAATTAAATTTTATTCTCAACGTTTCGGAAGCCACCAAACAACCAGGGTCATGGTCAGTAATGTGCACTAATGACAAACATAGATTAGATATGACAGACATAGACCCATAGTAACCTGCACGCGTGAGTATTTTTTTGCTTGTTTTGAAAATTAAACAAGTTTTTAACCATTACATTTAACATTTAACCGCTAACCCGAAAAGATTATATTCTTTAGTTTAATAAGATGTCCATAAATTATCAGGTGTAATAAAAAGTTCTAATTTTTAGATGGCCGGTTCGGCATACTCACCTTTTAGCCTATTTTTTGTATATACATATATGTTAAATTTAAATGGTCATCTGAAATTAAATATGAGTTAGATCTATGGGTCAATCAACTGTAAAGACAATCTTTAGACTGTAGTAACACATAAACCGTTTCAGGTTTGTTTATGAAATTTGTAGTACATATACATAAACATACGCGAAGCTTAAAAACTTTAATGTATACGTTAGTGAAGACTTTGTTGGTTTATGTTATTTTGTATTACTTGTATTTTGTACTTTTATTTAGTTGAACTTGACTTACACAATTAACTTTTCTTATCTTTCTGTTTATATTAAGATATATGTAATATTAATATTAAATAGTTATATTGATATTTAAAGAATCAGATTGGTTTTCGATATAGACATAGCGCAGTTCGAATTTGTTAAACTTAGACTTTGACTTGACGTTAGTAACTTTTAGATCTGAATGTGATGTGTTTCGTAATTATATTTTTATAAAAAAATGATATTATATGATGTATTTTAAATAATTTTCAACAAATTACATTTTCATTTCCAAATATGAATCAAAACTATGTTAATTGTAGTGACTTACGTTACTTTATCTTCTTGCTACTTTCATTATTTTTAAAACTTCAGCGAGGACAAAGTCTTGGCTATCTTTCAGATGATGTTTATTTTAAATTATTGTTCACAATCAAATTTACGACTACATCCAAATTTTCGAGTTTAAATTAAACTAAAGGTTAATTTAAACTCGAAAATTAACGTCATTAGAGTTGCAAAATTTATGTTATTTAAATTGTAGCAATAACAATACAGTGATGGCGATGGTTAATGAATATTGACGTTATTTATTTAAATGTATTCATAACAACTTCAAGTCTTCAAACAATGAATAACCATTTTGCGTAATATAAACGGGTGACAGCGTGTCTTCTACTACTCCGCTGCATTTGAAATCTCTTATACATTTTAGGGTATTCATTTAACAAAAATGTTTTAGGTACATGAAATAAATATTTTTAAATGCGTTAACTTTTATGTAAACTTACACTATATTGCGCCTCCGATCTGCCTCCGTAGCCTAGTGGTATGGGCGTGTGCTTTAGAAACCGGAGGTCGTGGGTTCGAATCCTGCGGGGACTCAACAAATTTTCATTGTTGTTTCCTAGTTGGTTAGGGCAATTTATGCCGATCACCCAATTGTCTGAAAAGTGAGATGATCCATGTGTCGGATGGGCATGTAAAAGCCGGTCCACCCACCAACCCGCATTGGACCAGCGTGGTGGGATACGGTCCAAAACCCCTAATGGATAGGAGTTGTATTAGGGAGGCCAGTGGACTATCACGGGCTGATGATGTAATGATGTAATGTGTACACTATATTGCCTTAAAGGAGCCTTGAATATGCCTCATTCTAATTTTTCGGGGTACAGTATAACAAAATTAGTTATGTTAATGCGAGTTACACGAAAACGTACTTTGAGCTAAAACGGGACCATAATATGTAATGACGATAAATAAGATATAATTGTTTCACAACGATGCAAACGCATTTAAACAACTCTAATAAATTATAGTTACATATTTTAATTTCCTTTTTTATAAAAATCAAAGCGAATGATCACAATTTTATCTGGTGCCAGTTATTGCCGTTAAAAATGCATTTATAGCTTTACTTAAAAAGACTCGTAGACGCGATTCATATAACTTTAATGAACCTTACTTTTTGGTGTAGCTGATTTTGGCAACGTATAAATTTTTTTGGCATTAATTAAAGGAATAATTTATTTAAATATAATTTTTATAAAGGAAATAGTGCCTTTACCACTCATCTCAACACATTTGTATGATGAATTTAATCTAAAAAAAATACTAGAATAAAAGGAAAACAAGATGTGCATTCTGCTGCCTATCTTTGAAGAATTTAATTCGGAGATAGGTCCATTGCCACGGCGAGCGGGTCGCGCCATTATTCCCTGCAATCCACAAAGCTCCCATTTGCCGATTGATGTTCACGAAGCGAGCCGCCAATTCGATTGATTCCGCTTTGACGTTTGCGTTTATTGACTTTATTTTTTTATTTTTATTATGCATTTACCAGATATAAAGCTTATAGAGAAAATATCGTGACTTTTTTATGAATTTGAGCAACAGGACAAGTAGAATGGTAAGTGACGTGATCCACCTATAACATATATTTCTTAAGACGCTACTAATCCACTCGCGCCCTGAGACATTTGATGTTATGTCTCGTTTACCCATTACCTGCGCTGGTTACTGTACCCTACATATCCGAAAACAGTTGTGTTTTTACACTATTTATTTGTGGCGGAAGTAGGCACCATATTGGTACTTCCCCAGGCGGTCCCCTGTAATAGAGACCTACCTAAGAAAAGTATTTTTAGATATCATTTACGATAACTATAATTTTCTTATAAGATCTCAATTTAACTCGCGATCATGAGGGTTCATAAGTATAACATGGGTGGTGGAGCTTTATTAGATATTAAATATTCTACTATATCAAGAGATAATAAATTGATCTTTACGTATATTTTTTTCTTAAGTGCTAATGTGCCATTGAAAAAGCAAACGTTTTCTTGGATATAATCGAATAAGCAGCGAAAACATGTAAAAGATCTCACAAATCCAGCCTCCATGAAAGCAGTTTATCCTAATTTTCGCCTCAATTGCTATGACTACGTCATTTCAATACAAAGTACATAGCACGTGTAATATTAGGACGGTTTATTGGACAAGCGAATGGCCGACCTTAACCATTTACAATTCGGTGCCGGTGTTAGTAATGTTACGTCTGACCTTTTTCAAAGTGCTGATCATAAATTCACCGTATGGGATGAAATATCACATTCGACTTAATACGCAATCAGTTGCGCGATTTTCATTTAATTTGTTTAATACCGGTGTGCCGTGAGATTTTCAAATGTTTCTTGGATTTTTCAGCAAACATTATGACTTTATTTTGTTTATAATTCAGTGTATTAAAAAATATTACTTTTAGTTATGCAATATTTTAATGTTTAAAACTTTTATTTGTAAAATAGCAGTCCTGCATTGTGTTCAGGTTTTTGGAATAGATTTTGCTGGGATAAAAAATAGTTAATATTACTGAAGGATAATAAAGTTTTCTATCAGTAAAAGAATATTTTAAATCATTTTGATAGTTTAGTAGCCTATTCAAAACAAACAAATCCTTTTATCTCTATTATCTATAAAAATGTAACCTTTATGTTTGTAAAGGCATATAATGTCATGTGGAACTGAATAAAAAAACTTAACACTATATGCAAACCTTTGAAGCTGAAAAGCTATTAATAACGAACAAACTTAACTCATAACTTCTTTGGACGATACAAGTATAAATTACCTTTATTTTGGTCTAGTTTTCAGTATTATATACTGAAGTTAAAAGTCAAATAAATACGAAAAGTTCTAAATTAAAATTGTGTAACACGAGTCAAAAGAAAAATCACGGAGATTGAAGCACGTATTCTTTTAAGAATATTCTCATTGCTCAGAATTATTCTTGTAAGATTTTTAATACTTTAGCGAATGCAAAGTCTTGGCAAGCGTTCAAGCAGTATTTATTTTTAAATGGAGATGGAATTTAAATCTTATTTTGTATTAAACTTAGTAGTTCAAGCGGTAGAATTTTTTTTAAAAAACATAGCGTTTTTACTAAACTTAAAAAAACGCTAAAACGTTATAATATTCGGTGTAAATTATATGAAAAATAAAAAAGTACCTGTTTTAACAAAGGTGACTTGGCACTGTAACCTACTAAGTTATTCAATAAATATTAAGTAGCACAAATGATATTTCACATAAATACCAAAATGTACAACAAATGCTAGAAAAAATGGGGTTAAATTATTTGGGATACAAGTTTGCTTTTTTAATGTTTGGGAAAGTACAGTGGCACTTGCTGTGCTGCAATCAGTAGTGTATAAATGATTTTGTCTTTCAGTTAATTTCGTAAAATCCAATATCCCAAAGTGGCGAGTGGATTTGTATCGGCTTATGGGCAGGGCTTATCATAAACTATTAAGTGAAGGTCCCATTCGTCATTGCCTAATTTAATAAAAAAGGTGAACAATTGTACACCAAATGAAAATTCAGGTATCAACAAATTTAAATTACAAAAAGTTAAATAAACAGGGAGTAATATACTAAGGTTGGTAGATTTTTGTTAAATATATTCTATAAGAGGCCTTACTTGTTATTCTGTCAGAAATGTATACTGATAATGACAATCTTACTCTCAATCCAATACTTCACTGCTGAGAATAACAATAACAAAGGGTGCAGTGCGCTTTTGCTTTTAAAATTTAATCTGGAAGATGGGTCTATTGCAGGGACCGACTTCGCCCAATATTTGTCCGGAGCCCACGGAGCTTGCGTTTGTCGATTGATGTTTACTAAGTAAGCCAGAAGTTCAATTGCGTTTGCTTACCCTTTCGTCTCTGTTGACTTGGATTAATTATTTTTTTTTTGTTTAATAATTTCATTTTGTATGTATTTTTTATATTATTAAGTTTTATTTTCGTAGTAAGCCATCTTTCCAGTGTTTGTTAAATGAAGTTTTGCTGACAGATTTACGTTTATGTGAAAGCTTCGCGATTATATTGGTCTTACGATCTAGGTGATCAATCCTGATAACACCTTGAGCCATACTGTGTATAGGAAACCAACCCATACAAATAAATATTTAAATGGCAATTCACACCACCATCCATCCCAGTTAGCTACCGTGGGCAAATCTTTGTTTCAGAGGCACGAGGGATCTGTGATGATGAACACCTGGCGGCTGAGCTACAACATGTTAAGCAAGTCTGCGACACAGCAAGCTCGCTGCGCCACGGCAGCGTCACGGTGACCGAGTGAAGCAGCCACAGTGGAGCAGTACCTGCTGTTCTACCTTTTGTGAGAGGCGTAACTGGAAGATTGGCTACATTTTGAGGCGGGCTTCAATCAAAACTTATTTCAAGCCGCTGAAGAAGATTGGTCAATTCCTACCACCTGTCAAGTGCAATATTCCTCTACAAGACCCAGGAGTGTACAAGCTGAGATTGTGACTGCGGCCTCTCTTATATTGGACAAACAAAGCGAGCAATAAGAACCGCGTGAAGGAACATATAGCTGACATCAAACATAGAAGACCCAACAAGTCAGCAGTGTGGACCATACTTAAATCACCCAAACCATTACATCAGATTTGATCGACCACAAATCCTCGCTAAAGAACACCGATTCCTACCAAGGATGATCCGTGAGGCTATTGAGATTAAAAACATCCAAATTTCAATAGAAAGATGGTTGGGTTCTACCACCTGCTTGGGATCCATAATTAATAAATTAAAATTTAAGCCCAAGCATAATACCACTGCTGGCTGTAAAGATAAAATCAGTTCGTTTTGCATAGGGTCGGAGTACAGATTAAATATAATTAATAAAAACTAAGATCTGGAAACCCGCTTCATCACTGGCAACAAGACGCATGACATCTCAGTCTACCCCGTGACCACAGCCGCTGGAAAGTGTTCGAAACGTCGGAATTAAAATGTAAAATAAACGCGATAAAATCTGTAAAGTAATTTTATTTAATAATGTATAATATTCGCGCAAGCAATAGAAATAATTAGGTGATCAACGGTTAAATAAACACGCTTTGACGGTGCCAGGAATGATTATGAGTGTATTTGTTTATAAAAACAAATGATCACCAGTAGTTTAATAGATTATTAAGAGCTGTGAGTGTAGTCTGCCCTTGCCTGTTGTGGCAAAACCTTCTGTGAATAGTAAATCTAGTTTCCTTTTATGTACAGACGTAAAGTTGGCTGTGGAGTGATGAAATCGAGGAAATTAATTGTTTTTTCTTTTATTTTCCTTTATTTTCTGACAAATGGACTAAAATCATATTAACTGAATAAGGATCGTCTAAGAAATTTGTAAGATATATTATTTTAAGTCTAAAATGTATGTACTTGTAAGAGTGAGTAAATATATTTCACATCATCAGCCTTTGATAGTCCACTGCTGGACCTTGTCCTCCCCTAATACACCTCTATCCATTATGGGGGTTTGGACCAATATTACAGAGCGGTGAGTGTTGTCTGCTCTTGCCTGTTGTGGCAAAACCTTCTGTGAATAGTAAATCTAGTTTCCTTTTATGTACAGACGTAAAGTTGGCTGTGGAGTTATGAAATCGAGGAAGTTAATTGGTTTTTCTTTTATTTTCCATTACTTTCTGACAAATGGACTGAAATCATATTAACTGAATAAGGATTGTCTAAGAAATTTGTAATACATTTTATTTTAAGTTTAAAATGTATGTACTTGTAAGAGTGAGTAAATATATTTCACATCATCAGCTTTGATAGTCCACTTTTGGACCTTGGCCTCCCCTAATACACCCCTATCCATTATGGGGTTTTGAAATATTACACCACACTGGTCCAATTTTTTATGCATCTCTATCGTAATCGTAAAGTTAATGTTATTCATTGTTTAAATTCAAAGTTTTAACGCGATTACATTTTATTTTTAAACATTCAATACAAATAAGTCACCATTTTACGTTAACCTTTGCTTGGCTCCTAACATTTTTAAAATTTGAGTGGAACAGAGACTTGGTAAGCTTTCAGGGATGTTTATTTTAAAATGAAGTTCAAAATCAAATTTATGTCTATTTTCGGATGTCTTATAAAAATAAATATGCATTAAACGCTTTGCGCGGCCAATATATTTTACGATAAAATTGAATCAGGAGACCCAAACTCCTTGTAAACGCTTTTATCGGGGTACGGTAAAACAAAATTCGTTATGTTAATGCGAGTTACACGAAAATGTACTTTGAGCTCAAACGAGGTACCATAATTGGTTACGACGATAAATAAGAGATAATTATTTCACAACAACGCAAATGCATATAAGCAAGTAAATGGTCACATAAATATAAAACAATGTTCAGCATTTATCTCTAGCAAATTATTGTTTTTAATTTTTTTTAATTAAAATATGATTTATTAGATTTATTAGCTTCAGGAACGGGCCAGTTTGCATGTGTTACGCTAACCTGAAATATATTTTGTAATTTTTACCATGTTGTGCTTTAAAATTGATTCCTGAATATCAATGAGAAAATATTGACGAACCACCTCCGTGGTCTAGCGGCATTGGCCGCTTCGTTTTAAACTGGAGGTTGTAGGTTCGAATCCCGCGTGCAAACCACTTTGTGTTATCGTTGTTTTCTGGTTAATTAGGGCTATTAGGGCCGATCACCCAATTGTCTGAAAAGTCAGATGTCCCATGTGTCGGATGGGCGTGTAAAAAGTAACCAACCCGCGTTGGATCAGAGTAGACTCATAATGGAAAAAGCGTGCATTAGGGGAGGGCTATGTCCATCAGTGGATTAACACAAGCTGTTGATGATGATGAAATATTGACGATATGTTAAATCACTAATAATATATAAATAATTTTCATAACACATAATTTCAACAAATATGTCTAAAAATAATAACAAAATAATTAAAAAATAAGTATTTTTAAAAATCGACATGCGATGGGACGAACAGTAATATTTCAGTAAATTTTCACCCCAAATAATTCAAAGCACCGCCTGAAATTAAGGACCTGTGAAGAGTAATTTATTATTGTTTCAGGCAGCGATAGAGCACGATCCCCTTGTGAATTGTCGATACTTTGTTAAGAAAAATAATCAGGTAAGAATTTGTGTAACCAAAGCAAAGCAGACAGGCCTACAAGTATTTACGGGCACAAATATCTATATTTTTTGGTACAATAGTAAACTATAAACATCAATAAAGAAGTTATTTTAACTTAATCTAAAATAAAATAGAAAAAATGGCCAGAAAATCAGAAAACAAAAGAAATCTTTTTTAATTATTTTTTTCTACATTACTTTTTTTTAATTATTCCTTACTGTTTTTAAAATAGTTCGCCACAAATCATAAGAGTGCATAAAATAAAAAAATGCGCACATACCTTACCTTTAAATTTTACGTTTCATACAACAATATTATTTACACTATCTAGCGATTCTGTAAAACTATAATTGTCTCAAGATTCAAAGAGATTTGTTTTATATTATACTTACACAGTCTATAATTGATGAATTATGTGACAAAGTGCTATGATATACGATAGTCTGTCAATAGTAGATACTGCTGAATCATACTTAAATCTAAGAAATATAGTAGAATCCTCATGTGTCAGAGAAAAGTATAATTAAGAAACTATAAAATTAATACCATTGACAAAATCATAATTCTGTTTGTTCAAAATAACATCTTCTTCTAAATGTTGGGTCTTATTCTTTAGTAATTTAAATTATTAATGTGCACGATTGACACTTAATGTTATTAGTAAATTATATATTATTTTCATGACTGACAATTGATAACAAAGAAACATAGGGCGATATACATAAAACGTTAACTAATATGCCCAATATTTATGCAGATATCGACATCATATTTTTCGAGTTTATATGACACTATTGATCTGAGTAACCTGCCGCATACATAACCCAGTAAATTTAAAATTAGGCTAAGAGAATAAGCTTCCAAAATTGTCCGAATCAATAGGGCTCAAGGAGATTGTCAAAAATTTGCATGCGCCCCGTATATCGTCCACTTAGAAATTCCCGAACAAAAAGTACTTAGTTGAAAGAAATTTGCACAGGGCCACCCTTGGGCACGTCTCCCGACGCCTCGAAACTTTTGATGGGTCCGATCGAGGGTATTTCATCGCGAAATAATTTGAAATTAAAATTTTTTTCACGACAAAGAAATCAAATCAAAATTCCATTTAAACTCGGAATTTCAATATTTGTTTGGTACACAGCTGTTCGTTATGTTAATACTGATCGTTTTGAACGTTTTTAATGCGATGCTTCTGATTGTAGCGGCATCCTCTTTTTATAATTGCTATTGTTTCATGCTATTTATATCATTCGGTACGGTCTTTATATATTTCCTAAGTACTTATCCTATATGATTGGCTTTATATTAAACTTATTCCACAATTTAGGTACGCTATATAGGGTCAAGTTTTTTTTTATAACATAGTTTCTATGTTGATAATATTTTTCGAATCTATAGTTGAGGATGTAACCTTGAAAAATCACAAATTTTGTTGTATGCAAAATATTACCACTGTCATTTACATGAAATGAAAAGTGAGCAGATTAATCAGATGGCAGATGCTAACTTCTTTTACTCCTCAAACTAAAATCGAAGGCATACTGGCATAAATGTTAGGCTATAAATCTTTTGTTACCATGAAAAATTAATGAACACTAACATCTTGTTTACCTAGTATTAAGCATTAGACTACTGCATTGCAGCAGCATTATTTATGGGTTGCTAAGGAAATACCATCGCCATGGTCGTATTTCCTTAGCGCCCTATAAATGTATTCACCAAGTGCCATAGCTGTCTTATTTACTGTTGCTACTACAAGAATACTAGTTACTAGAATTTGTCAATATACATACCATAGTTACAATAAGATAATTTTAGTTTTTTTAATGTGAATGTTGATAAACTAGGTTAATTAATGAAATACTAAGGCAATAGATAGTTATTTACAGAAAAGGTTTTTTAATTATTTTAAGTCGTCGTCGTTTCAGCCTGTCAGAGCCCTCTGCTGAGCACAGTCCATAAAATGTTATGTTAACACTATAATTGTACCTTTAAAACGTAATATTGCATTAGAAAACTACAACGGACAACAGATGTAAGATTGACAAAATTTCTCATCTTTTAAGAAAAGAAAGAAATACAACTAATAACTAACATAAAAATAATACTCACATCAACATAATCTGTGTGTAAAATCTTCGCCTAGATATTTTAAGAGGGTTTTTTTAGTCACGAGAAAAATAGAAGCATAAATGTGCCTCCCTTGAAAGAAAAGTTTTCGCAACGCAAAAATGACAGCGCATTTTTACATGCTACAGCCGTTTACATTATTTAACGTTGGAACACCCCAAGATCCTTGCAAAGGCAGCTATTATGATTCATTTTTGTGGCACCCGCCCTAACGACTTTCCTTGTGTCCCTTGATATTATTATCCACTTACCCTCAAAACAAAGGACTGGCGCTTTGCAAAAATCACCCTTGTGGGTCACTCACGAGAAGATTAAATTAAAGGCTGATGTTATTTTTGGCATTTCTCTATGTCCCGAAAATTTGGAAAATAAAACCATAAAACATGGAAATAATTAAAAATCAAGTCTTAGGCCCACGCACAGTTTTATTTTTAATAAAGATTTAAACTATGTAATTTTTTATTAGGTCATTATTTCTCTTTTTGTGCATGTGGAATTTTCTACAAGTAATTGTTATAATATTATTAGTTAGAGTTTTTAAAAAAATCTAATAAATAAAAAATAAATATTTAAAAATCATACCCACGTGATTTTGTCTAAATCGCATAAAAAGATGCATCTGATCCTGCTTCTACAGTAAACACGAAATTTTGCAAGAATGTATGTTTGTTACTTTTAATAACTATAATTGTAACTATAATAAAAATATTAATGAATTCTAAGTCAGTCCAAAGATGCGGGGTAAAAGTCTGAGGAGTCACGCATATACCATGGAAATATTTATCTTATATACTTTTACAAAAAAAACTAGGTTATCACCTGAAATATCTAAAAAATATTTAGTTCAATTTTTCATCACTATGAGAGAAAAACTGCGAGGCAGAGCTGACATAAGGCATAACTCAGTTTATTCTACTCATTCTTTGTACTATGGTCCTTTTGACAGTGACAAAACGCTTTTTAGGATACGTAACAGCTTTTTACTTTATTTTGCTTTTAGGACTAATGATTTTATAATAAAAATAAACTAAGCAACTTTGTATATTAAAAGTAATAAATAAGTCGGTTTTAATCTGTCCATCTTGTGCGGTTTCACCATGGTGCCTATTTCTACCGCCAAGCGGTAGTGTGAAAACGCCACCGCGTTCTGGTTTTAAGCATTTTACGGTGCCCAAAGCCTTACTGGGTAAACAAGACGTAATACCCTATGTTTTAAAGCAGGCAGCGCGTTGCTGATACCCTAGGTAATGCCAATTTCTGTGGGCGTCGGTGACCACTTTTTATTAGGTGAGCTAACTGCTTGTCTGCCATCGTATGCGGAAAATGACTTTTGCTGTACAAGTTTGAACATATATATTTATATATATATAAAGAACGAGAAAAACTATTTCAATAAAACAACTACATCATCCAAGACAACCTTTATTCTCTTCAAAAATAAATAAGTCAACAGTAGGGCGAACTCTTTGAGTTTATTTAAACTTTATAATAACAAATCACTTCTTACTTACAAATTAAATTACCTAATGATAGATTTTTAATTCGCTAAAATTATTTTCAAGGTCAGTCGGTCAATTTAAAAAGAAAAACATCGATCGAGAGACGCATGTGTATAGTTAATATGGTACGTAATAAAAGATATGTTGAAGGATATATATATCTTTAAATATTGTTTGTATATTGAAAACAAAAACCTTCAGAAGAACTTAACTTTTTTTTTTATTGGCGTGATGTGAAAATACCAACCCTGAACTGCCCGATAATTTCCAGGATTTAAACTAAAGAATTATTTTATTCCTAAAAAATACGTTACGAAAATTTTACTTCAAAAATAAGAACATGTAATTCAATAAGAGCGTAATGAAAAAAGAAGGTTTTGACTATTTATGAAAGGCGAAATAATGATTTTATTTAAATTTTTACCTCTTCACGCATTTTAATATAGCTTTGTATAAGCCTTCAAATCATTAAAAACAACTCTACGAATGTATTATAGATTACCGCTGATACAATCAATCATCAAAATTTTGTCCCCACCCAAAACACAAATATCTAAACACTTCAGTATGCGCCTGCACCAAATTTCAATATAATCTACGAATGACTCTCTCAAGCCGACATTTAAACTATCAAGTCAAAGTACAAACACTATGTACAAAACGAAAAAAAGATGTATTTTTTTTACAATTAACGTATCCACTCACTTATTGTTTTGGTAATTAACTAAATTATTTCCCTAAACTTCATAGACATGTAAAAAAGTGGCAAAGAATCAGTCGCTTACAACCTAATATTTACATCACATATGTATTAACCTTCCTGTTGGTAAAACAAAATACACTTTATAGTCCGATGATCTTTTATGACCATTGAGAGTATGATTTCAGTGTCTTACAAAGAAAATTTTACATCACTAAATATGTTTTATTCCAGAAACAACGAAATACCGTTAGTTTTTTTTTTTAGAGCGAAGTATACTATATAAAAATATTGTTGTGATAAAACACGACAGATATAAATGCTAAATAGTTTCATTAAAATATCACAATCAATCAATTATAATGAAAGTAATAGACTGAAATGTAAAAACATTTCATATAAATAAAAGTAGTTAAACGCGATAAAATCCGTAAAACTGTATTATAAGTTAAAATGGATAAAATCTGCCGTTCTTCTAAGATAAAATGATATTTGAAATCATACTCCCAAAGGGTCTTTAAAGAAATACGATGTAATGTCATCAATTAAGGGCTCTACAAATCGAATTTACATTTACATAGGATAGTGTTTGCGAAAATACAATTACACGTCGTCTCAGAACAGCCTGCATCACGCATCACCGGCAATACCTCGATGAACTATTTACAAGCAATTATTACTATATATCATTAAACATTACAATTTTCATACAAAGTTTCTCACAAATGTTGATTTTCATATTTACTCTAAAATGTTTTGAGAAGGTTTAATTCAAAGAATTCGTATTGCGGAGCAAATGTAATTACGAAAAACATGATTTTCTTAATATTCGCCGGTGACACTTGATGCCGCTGAGTGTTACACAAATACCGACTAAACGCATGATTCTGGGATCCGGTTGTCAAGAAGTTTCTCTTTGATGGCATCGACGTTGAGGTCGTTCGCCCTCAACGAGCCGGATGCACTTCTTGGAGCCCAAGAACTGACCTGTAGACAAATATATAATATTTAAATAATCACGCTAAGCCTGTATATATATACACCAACGTATTAAAAAGTAAATTTTTATATATTTATTAGACCAAATTCTATAAACGTTACTTTCAGATATAAAAAAAATATTTTTATATTCATCATCATGAGCGGTGGACTAACACAGCCTGATAATGATGAATATAATAAAGTAAATAAAAATATTTCATTATTTGTTGATGCATAATGTTTTGTAAGTTTGTAGATAATATAAAAGTTCTCCTTACGAAAACCTTCTGATTATGAAAAAAATAATAGCACAATGAAACTATTTTAGAATGAATCATGTTAAAAATACCCTAAATGATCAAGAGCATTGTGTTGTTACATCTAATAAAAATAAAAAATAAATCAATAATGATACCATTATTTACCAGAGCCGGCACCCTTTTCCGATACCCCTTGTGGTTATTGAACTGTTTCGTCCATCAACATGCTATAATTTGCTATGAATATTGAACGCGACAAGGATTTACGAAGCGAATTAAATGAAACTCCCATGAATATTTTCAGTACAAATTTGATTTATTAAGCCTCGATCGGAAATATATGGTAACGAGTTAAAGTCAATAATACTTTAATTACATTTTCTTTAGTCTAATTAGACTATGAATGAAAACAAAATAACCTATAGTTACACAGCGGCGTTGGACGTATGATGTTGTTATTAGTCCACTGACATTCAATGATTTGACATCTCAGTGACAATTAATCAATAAGAACGCTAGATGTATGAAGACATTTCGTTGCCATAAGTCACAATCTTTACATCTACTTTGAGTAATTTAATTAAACTATAGGTTATGCTTTGTCGACGTGATACCGTCTATTGAAATAAACTTTTCCCAGTATCGAATAAAAGCATCGATAGATTGCGGTATTGTGTCCACGCAATCAGTGCCGTCCAAGTTTGGCTGAGTGCGGGGTGGGGCATTATATCAGCACAATATCGATATGGCTTTAGGGTCGCTCCGAATTATCTACCCTATTGCTGAACACTCGATCGAGTTCAAGCTATAACTCAGCGGTTTACTAAAGGCTAACACGCCAAAGGAGTGTCAATTGACCGTCTGGAAAAAGTACAACAATGGCGAAACGATAAAATATTGTTCACGCTATCCGAAGATGGCATTAAATGCTTATGTGCCAAAATGTCGATGAGGTTATTGAGTAGAAAGGAAATGCTGATGTAGATTTAACATAAGCTCGGAATGTCGGTGTATTGTTAGACTAGAATATTTTCATATATATTTCTTTAAGTGTTTTTGTTATTTTCAATTGTTATGACAGAACAATAAACGAAAAGTTAGTAATTGTTAAATTAATATGTCTTAAAATGAATTTATAAATAATTAAATTTATAGATTCATTTTAAATAAATAATTTCAATAAGAGCACAGAACTAAAGATCTAGAAATTATGAATTATAAAAAGAATATATTGTATTGGAAATAAGTGATATTCGACATAATTGAAAAGCAAAATTTTGCTGCTTTTACTATTTAACTATTCTTCTATATTTTTTTACTTAATTTTAATATTAGATCAAGGCGAACTTACCGGAGTGGCGAGCGGTGTTGTAAGAGGCACCACCAATGGTGCCGTTAGGGGGGCATTAAGCGAGGTGGATAGTGATGAAGGTGTATGTCGCGCTGGAACGCTGGGTGTTTCACCTGTAAATAATATGAATATAGTGTTTGATACTATCAAAACTACATTGCCATATTCAATTGAAAGCATAATGTATTCTTCCATTTACGCGAAAACTACAAGAAATTGAACAATGTATCAACCCATTGCAACTGACGACTTGACAAGCAACTAGCATAGGTCGTGGTAACGGAACAGACGTGTCCAGATATGACAAAAATTCCATAAGAAGGCACAAATTTTGTAATAATTCAATAATAGGTACTAGACGTTTATCATCGCACTATATATTATGTTCGTATTTTCTTTTAAACATTAATTTAAGGAATTTTATAAGTCGTAAAATAATTAAAATTAGTATTTCAGTGGAAAAGCCCTACAAATTTGCTTACCATTATCGTGTAAATAGAATGGACAGCATTATAGTTTTAAAACTGTTGTGTATCGACAACTACAATAATGCTTAAGTAATATACTTGAAATAATTGCTAAGGTAAGAACATATTTTTTCCATTGAAGACAATATTGGTTAACAAGAAAATGTGAGCGTCCTTCGCTTGAAGTTTCCAATTACTGTAGGAGTATTGCGAAATTCTAGATAGAGGTAAGATCAATATGATTAATCCGTTACAGCAAGGCTTCAGTATTAGATATTGAACGAAGATTATTACCGTATTCGGCTTTATAGATCTTATAGAGTATTATATATGTGTATGTTTGCGTGTATGTGTATTTATAGCTAATCAGGGTTTATTAAAGTTTTTTGGATATATGAATATTTTACAAATTATGTATTAGCATTCATGATAAATGTTTTTTTGGTAAGATCGTTTATAATCTTGTGGTAAACTCATATTTTTTTCACAATTACGAATTTCTCTAAATTTGAAAATAAATAAATTCGACAAAAAGCATGTATTTATATATTTTACAGAAAACCTTGGCCTAGTAGAGAAAATTCTTTCAACAATTTTTTATGATATGATTCTAACAAAATTCAACTAGAGTTAAACTTCAATTGAACCACACATGTACTAAAAATAAAAACTGCGTCATTCAAAAATCTAAAGCTCATATAACATTAACATAGACTAAAACTAATGTTTTGTATTTGTTTTAACATAAAAATTCCCTACATTTTGTGACTTTATCTCTCTCTCTCGCATAAAGCTGCACAATTCATCTTAATCTATGTTACAGCGGCGGGCTTAAGTATTTAAGGCTTAAGTACTTTGGGGGAAAACTCTAGTCGTGTTACATTTTGACATTATTTTAAACACAAAAGTCTTTACGGTACGCTTATTCTTTATCCTTGTATATAGTTTATGTATTAAAAGCTGAATCGTGAGTTAAATAGTAAAATAAGATATATAGAATGTTGGTAATCACTTAATCATAAGATGGTATGATTAAATGATACATTATTTTTAAGATATTAGTCGCATTAAAACCAGCAAGGGCAACGTTTGTTCCAACAACTATAATTTTTTTTTTAATAAATCTATAAAATTTCATAAGTAGTCCGAAAGAAACGAAAATTCAACGCTGTACTTCACATCTTGAACCCATGCCTCCAAAAACATATAAAAAGATCGGTTAATATTTGAACAATCCTTTCTCATGAAAACTTTTTTGGGGAACAAAATGAAATTGTCGATTTTAACCGAGCCGCTCCCAGTCTTCGCGTTATAATGCGTGAGATATTTTCAGAGTTTTGCGAAATTTATGCGACTCACATACTCGTGCGCTCCACAGCGCGCTCGGTTGCGATATCTAATAAGTTTTATTTGAAGGAAAATTGCTACCATTCCGCTAATAACACCCTTGTGTTTTAACAAGAAAATATTCCTCTTCGAAGATATCAAGTTCGAATGAAACATTATTCCGGGACCGTTTCGCGGCGTATTCCAATTTCGTTAATGCTATTTGCACAGTTTTAAAGTTATGTGAATTTGTTGTTGTATTGCGCGCTGCGTTCCTAATATAGATCAAAACAAATTACAACATTTGGTTATGTTAACTTTAGTCTATTGTGATAATTTTAATTCAAATTTACAAATTAATTTAGATGGTACATTTGTGTTTCAAAAATAAATATTAATTTGTGCTTTTCTCATTTGAGTTTATATATTCATGAATTAAGTGAATCGAACTTGCAAACACGCATCGACTGTAGCATTACTTTGCTTACCCGACACAATAATGAAGGGATTTAAAAGCGAATCTTTTGGTTATGAAAAATAGATACTGTACAATAATCGGAAGCGCTCGCATTGGCTGTATCTTACCAGCTCCTGCCCTAAAAGTCTCAGAAAAAGCTACTTATGAGTGCCGACAGCATTCTAAAATCTGTTCTAACAATCACATCCGATATCTATTAAAAGCATATCCAAACCATGAAGTAAAAAACTAGCTAAACAACCGAGATTAGTCAATTTCTCTAGGCCACTGCTGCTTCATGACAACGCAAGACCATACTGCATCAAAGAACCACTAAGTTAGATAATCTTCAACAATCTGTGCGCAAGGTCTGGGGAGTACGTCCCTGGACTTTTTTTTTCCGGACTTAGGCAACTCTATACGAGGAAAAAAATCATGTCCGATGCGAAAGTTTCACCCACCCTCTGTATTGATTCTCGCTCACATGTTTTTTTTTCAGTAAAGGGATCAATGAACAACCTTAGAGATAACATAAGTGCGTAGATAGCAGCAGTGCATACTTTGAATAGTTAAATCCATTAAAAATCTTTGTATTCCTCCCGTACGTAACGCCAATTTCAAGTAAGGACCTTATAGTAAATACATCAGCAAAAGAAGAAATATAGTAAGCCTTTTATCTGTACCTTTAAGGGAAAAGTAAACATTTACCGTGCCATATTGAACACCATATCAATGTTTGAACATCTTCATTGGTTTCGAAGGAATCGAAGCAGGAAAGTTACTTACAAAATCAATATGCTCTCAAGCCGGGAGGGAAAAGCTCAGAAGAAATAAGAAAGGAGCTGAGTAATGTTCGCTGTCTGCGACAATATTAAAACTATTTTCCAGTTGAAGTAGAAAGTTTTGTTTCACAACGGACTTAGTGCAAAGGCCACATGCAACCCTCTACTACTCTCTTTGTATTTACACACTTTTACTTAATTCGTTCTTTCTTTGATATATGTACAAACAACACTTTTTATATTTTAGTTTGATAACAATATCAATCGTTCAGTTTATCATAAGCGCTTTAGGAATTAAAATTCATCATCATCATCATCATCGGCCTGTGTTCGTCGAATGGTGGGTATGGGCCTCCCCTAACGCACGCCTTTTACATTACAGGGTTTTTGGACTGTATCCCACTACGCTAGTCTAATGCGCGTTGTTGGGTGGGCCGACTTTTATCATGCCCATCTGACGCATGGATTTTCAACTTTTCTGACAATTGGGTGATCGGCCCAAATTGTCCTAACCACAACCGAAAACGCTAACTTAAAATCGTTTAACCACGTGATTCAAGCCATTGACCTCCGGTTCAATAAACAAGGGCCAAAACCGCTAGACCACGGAAGCGGTAAAATTACTCGTTATTTATTGTTAATAAACATACTCATTACGAAAATCTATTTACCATCTAGGTACTATATTTTTAATAAAACTCAATGTATATTGCTCCTGTTTTCTGCAACTAAATAACAATGCTAGTTTCATTCTGCATTCCGCTCTACGCACCCGTTCTAGCGTTCATGTCAGAGATACAAATTGGTTGAATTAATTAAACAGTGGATTTGACACGCTACCTGCCTGAGGAATGAACTAGTTTATTTGAATGTGCAACGTCACACTTTTTTAGATATAAAGAGAGTTTATGATAGATGTTTCAAGACATATATATGTATATGTTTTCGTAATAAAAATAACAAGTTTGCTTATATTAAAGTGCTATTATCAATTCTTACCGATTTTATGAAAGGAGGCGGCAACCAATTCCTTTTTTTATCTATTATGTTACTTCGTTGCTCCGCTCCTAGTGTTTTATTTTGTTTATTCTTTTTTTAAATGATAGGTATTAGGTGTCATTTGGTCCCATTTTTTATTAATAATTTTGTAATAAACAGTTTCGTACATATTAAATAAATTAATAAATCTGGCGCGAAATTTACAACCTCGTACGATTAAATTGCAAACGCTACCGAAACCGTTAAAGATAGACTTAAGCTTAACTTACATAATTAGACTTCATTCATAAAATGGTCTGTAATAGAGACCACGACTGTATATTTCTGTGCCCTAGCAATATTCCAAACTAGCCATTTTAAAGTAAAACATTGTTAAAAATTATATTCAAACCTCATTTAAGGTAATATAGTGTAAGTCCATATGCAAGTTAACGAATAAAGAAAATATTCTATGTGCATAATACGTGTTATACATGACATTTTGATTAAAATTATACCTTAAGAGATATTAGAAATTTAAAATGCAGTTGCCGAAACTGCTGGGTAGTTTCTTAATTGTATGCTACAATTTTTAGTTTTAAACTAGAGATATTAGAATGGATAATAAATAATATAATAATAATGATCTGTCTAAGAACTTTTATACATAAATATAGTTTCGTAACTCATTAATTTCCATAAAAAACAAAGCTGTATGTATTTATTATTTACGGCAAAAGATGGCTATTGCCTGAAATTATTTATAAAAATACTGAAATAGAATTATATTAATAACAACAAATTAATTTTTTATAACGTTTCTAAATTGGTAGGTCATGGCAAATTTTGTACAGGTCAGCCAAAAAAAATGTTAAGAAATACATTGTAAAAAATCGTCAGAGATGTGTTTTGTACAGAAGTCATTTTGGTTATTTTTCTAATATCTTTGCGTTTTATACAGATACATTTAAGAAGTTTACGAATTTAACGCTTTATAACGCATCAAAATAGTAGTAACTTTAAGATTCAAATATAACATTAATAAAAAAAATCACAAAATCCATGTATAAATAAAATTGTTGTCAATGTAGAGAATACATAATGGACGTTTTCAGCTCGAACGATATTTTCCATTTCGGCGTTCCGTGATATTAAATTAAATGTGCAACGTTCATCGTTGCTTTTTACGTTGCCGTTTTGACTTCGACGTCCATTTTGAATCGGACGAGACGATAATTAGGTTCGACGGAGCGCTGGACGAATATCCGATCTCGTGAACTCTCAATAAATCGAGAGAATGTATTATGTTCTGTGATAAATGTAATCCATTTAAAAATATTGACGCATACATTTTATTTTACACGACAATATATGCATATGCATTGTTTAAGTGTAGTATGCTAGTAGCTTTGTAGTATTTTAAAATTACATCTACATATTAACCACGAAAAATACAATTTTTATTAAGGTATATAAAACGTTATAATACAATCTGTACATAGTAGAAAAACATAGGACTCTTGGTAATTTACATGTTGCAAACAACGGATATTATAACAAAAAACACCTAAATATGGTTAAATAAAGAGAAGCAAAATAAAATAATATTTACTGAAAACAAATTTCCGCAATATAGTAAAATTTGCTCGGGCCTTTTTATACATTTTACAGCAACTCTAAATCGAAATAGTCAGCGGACTTCATACATTTATATATATGATAGACAGATAAAAAAGAGATTTTATAAGGGTTCCTTTTTTACCTTTTAACGTAAGAAGATTACTTAATTTACGTTAAGAAATATTAACTAAATTTTCACTGTAAAAGTTTTGAAAAGTGTTTTATTCGTTTTACATGTACTAAAGCTTGTGTTTGGTGTACATTAAATTCTGCTAAGCCACAGGCTGCTGAACGTTTGGGAATCTATATGCTAAATTAAGTCTTAGTATCTCAGAGCATTTAAGTGCCAGTTAGTCACGACTAACTGCCGGAAGGATATTTGCCAGATGGATAAGCGCTAGTCTAACTGTAATTTGAAACAGTATTAATACCCAGGTGACATAATGGTTTGTTGGTTCTATTCTAAAATTGAAATCTTAATATTTTAGCAGTACTCAGTTTCACAAAGTGATTATTATGCAACAGCAAGTTTTTTTAGTTATCTTTGTGAAAAAAATATATACTATCGATACGAAGAGATAAAATATAGTGTTTTTAAGTAACCGCAGTGTCTCTTGCCTGTTTTTTGCAGGTAAATTGAAACTTATTTGAAGACTGAGGAGATTTAATAAAATAATTCAAAGTGATTAAATAATTCGTTATTTAAAAAATATGGTTGACAAAATATATTTTTTATAGCAGTAATGATAATTATGGACAGTAATAAGTTCTATATTTAATAATTTTCCTTGTGTTTTATGAACATAAAATAAAATTCGTTAGAACGCCATCTAGTTGATAATTACAAAAACCTGTTCACTCTTATAACACTAAATTACTGACTTTTGCATATGTACATAACTAATATAATGTCAAAGGAACAAAATAATAGCAATAAGCAAATTTAGATTTTTTAGATATACTTTTGCATGTATAATATTTCAAGAAGATTTATATTTGATTTCGAAAAAAATTCTAAATGTCTTTAACTTTTTGGAAGAAGCATACTTTAGGAAAATTACTAGATATTGAGCTTGTGATATTAAGGCCCTTTCATATATAAAAGTAGGACAGGATGACAACCGCAACGCATCAGATTGTCGTAGCAATCTCGTAGTAAGTCGTAGATATCATGATCTTTTTTGAGTGTCGGTGGTATTAATTACGTTATATAATTTAATATGACTTAAAAAAAAGCCCAAATCAATTTTATCATCACCTTTATAAATGAAAAGAGTTAAAACATCCTTATCTATTCCATTGCCTAGACATATGTGTAGATGGTCAGCCATTGAACAAATACTTGCTCGGTGGCCTGTTTGTTTGGGACGCCTTCAAATCAACTGATTTGTTTAACACTTCTTATCATCCGTTACAAGTAATGAAAAGACTTAAGTAAATATCAAGCCTTTTATAAATTAAAACACAATTTAATAGACTCTTTTTAGGAAAATCAAATTGTTCATTGCTTCCGGTACAAAAATCCGTTAACATAACTAAAACTGGAATAATTGTCCATATATAAAAAAATATTTAATATACATCACCATTATAATCTTTATATATATAATTCTTCTGTACGTATGTTGATAATAAACTCCTCCTAAACGGCTGGACCTATTTGAATGATTTTTTTTGTTTATTACCGGTAGTTGGCGCTGCAGTCGGCATACAGGTTATTTATCTATACTGCAAGTAAAATACGTAATCGAATGAAGTATTAAACTTTTACTTTATTTAGTTTGGTAATTGCTTGGTATATAATGCAAGACGTCTGTCGAGTCTGTTAATTAAAATATATGAAATTAATTTTTAGCCTCGAAAATATAGGAAAATATTCAGCTAAGAAAACATATGGTATCTTTTTTTAAAATGACGTTTAATATATGCGATGGGATGTTTTAAAAATAAGCTCATGCCTCTCTAAGTGCAAACGCTAATCCGAACCACTATATTTCCACTTGGCTTGATAAAATCCTCACTTTGCACACGTCATGTGACATAACAGCTTCTGGCGGCGTTTCGAGAAATTCGAAACTGTCAGATGATTTCAAATGGGAAATATAAGGCGCCGCTGCAGTGGCGTGCCGCACGCGACCGCGACGTTTCTATTAAGTTAATAGCCTGTTTGTGTGGAATTGAATCTCGGTTAAAAATTATACCACGGTGCCATTAATTGCGCAGTCAGGGTGGTCTAATTTTTGCAGTTTAACCGTTTAGTGTATTACTGAATTGTTTCGAATTGCTGTTGGATAATTTGTACGTTATGTCGTTGCCGTGTAATAACGACATGATCGTTTGACAATAGTAATATACCTTTGCTGTTCAATGTCTTGTGATACGACACACGAAGAGTACGATATGTACTGAATAGATATTTTCCAATTCGTTTCTTTTGTATACCAATTTAAAACACTTATGTACCTAAAATGGATTCTTTGCCAAAAATCAATCTCCTTAAAAATGATAACAGCGAGGTTTTTATTTGCTAATAGTTAGCAAATATTCTCTCTAACCTGGTTTAAAGGACATTATTGGTTGGTAAACAAGTCGTAGTTCCTGCCGGTTTTATTACATGTATTATATAATGTCTTTTACGTTTAAAGTTAAGTACACTGTTTGGGGTATTAAAAACTTTATTCTTTTAAAGAATTTCGGGTTTTCGCTTTTAGGTTAATGTAAAAATTAATTAGTATGGTATACAATATTGGATAAACTTATAATAAAAATCAAACGAAACTAAGCTTTGCCAGAATCCGTTTAAACCACATGAAAATGTACACAGTTCATCGTACATGTACAAACGTTCGAAGTTTATTAATATACTATGCAGAGGTCAAAAAGTAACTTTCCAGAGTCAAGACCTTATACTGGATGCAAATAAACGACAAGTTGGAAATGGCAGCTTACCGATATAATACAAGTGTTTGTTTTACTTCATACAATATTGAAAGCCACTCTTAGTTTACTTTACTCAAACTTCTTAAGTAGTGATAAGGCAATGGCGTAACATGTTTTAGTAACGATAAATAAATACACAGTTAGTTATAAATTAATTCGTCTTTCGAAATTTTGTAAGGGCAACATTGAACAAAAAAACTAATACTGTTAACGATTATTGATCATTGAAGACCTAGACGTGTGAAAATGATTTATCACCTGCACTGGCATGTTCCTAGGCAAATGCTTAAGTTATATGATATAGATTGTAATTTCTATTTAATTTTTTTAAATTTAATGTATAAAGAATTTGTTTTACAAAGAAAACAATTTGAAGACGATTAATATTATAACAATTTTTTTACTATAATAAATGCAAGTACAATATATTGAAGTCAACAAATTTTGAAACATGCAATACATACAGGATTTTCATAAATTAGTAATAATACCGACATAAGGTTATAATTTTTTCTGTAATATTAAAATGTATAGAAACTTCCTCGACGGAAATTTAAAAAACAACGTAATTTGGAATAGTTTGCATCATAACTTGAACTGATTTTTTTCTATCTTACGCATCATACGCGTAGATACTATGTTTTTGCTTTTGAAAGGTACAATGGAAATTATAAAAATGAAAACTTCCTTATTTTAAACACACAAATTATAGTTAATATTATTTTTATCTGTGCGATACGAATTGTTGGATAAAAATAAAATACTCATTCGTTTATTTGATACGCGTTATTGGTAATTTTCAGTTAATCTATTACGACCGACAGGCCATCAAGGACGTTATCGGCAATTACACATTCATTTCGTTCGTGTATAAAACACACAGCTATTACATACATTGACTTAAACTTAACGTCTTATACTTGATTGAAATTAATAAAAATCGGACGATCCATGTGGGATAGTGGTAGTCTGACTGTAACGCGAAAAAGTGTAGGTTCAATTCCTACCATGAAAAAAATATCGTGTGATAAATTGAGTAGTTGTCTCGTGTCTGAGTGTTTGTATCTATATAATATGTATTTATTGAAAAATAAGGTATATTTTTCAGTAATCCAGTTTCCGTAGTAAAAGATTATGTTGTAGTTAGTTTGAGGCTAGATTATGTGTTTATCCAGAAAAGAAATTTATATACCGGAACTAGAATTTGTAAGTGGTTTAGATTTTTAAATTGTATTGAATCTTAAATTATTTACTAAATCGTATATTACTTATTATATTCTACGTAAAGTGTAAATATACAAAATATGAAGAAGATTTTATTAAAAACGGAAAGTTGGTCCAAAGGAGTATTTCAACATTTTCAAAAATATTGAATGAAATAGAGCTTTTATAAATACATTGGAAAGTAATCAAATGGCGGATTGAATTTGCGCAGGTGGTTTATTCGATCACATACTTTATTCATAATAAAACTCTGTACTTTGGAAATCGAAATAATTGTTATCTAAACAAGCTAGAATGAACGGTCCATATTATTTAATTTCATAGTAGGGTTATTTTTATGTGATTTATTAACTATCAAATGATCATAACTTTCTTAGATATTAAAGTAATTAAAAAAAAAGCTTGTCGAAAATAATTCCAAACGCTGACTAAGATTAAGTGAACTATGTAAGTTAAGACCCAACTAAGTGAAAACAATAATTTACCGTATATAACTGCAAAGACAACTTTCTAGTTAAAAGTAATTTCATGCGGCAGAGGAGTCACGACATGGCATGGCTTGATTTTGACGTCAGTGAAATTTTTTTATGAATTATTTTTATTTCACCTATTCTCTTCCCTTAATAAAGACCTCGATGGATCAAATACTCTTAATAAATGAGGCACTTTTACAGCTTATTGTGTTTAATTACTTTAAAATTGTTTAAAATTACTTAGAACGTCAATGGCTAAGCGTCTGGGAATATATAATATATATAATATTATGTATATATAATATTATACCCGGCGTATCAAACTCTTTATTATATAGCCGGATAAAGTTATTAAACGCGAAATCCGTAAAACTGTAATATTTATCATGCATTGTAGTCTCGTAAGCAACAGAAAGTTTAAATGCAGTCTGGTTCAATTCTTATAATTTTCATGTTGTAGGACGTAGGAATCAAACCCAATCTTTCTTAAGCATGTAATGTTTCTCGTGATGTTGTATCTAGTAATGAAATGCTGCCTTATTTAAGTCAAATATTGCTCTGAGCTGTTTAAATCTAATGTTTCTCATCAGTACTTACAGTAGTTGTTCGGTATGAGGTCAGGTTCAGCGTCATCGTGTTCTGGTTTGTCAGCGCGAGGTGCAGGCGGCTTTTGAGGTGGGCCACGGCGTCGTCGGGCCGCTCGGCAAGCGCAGGCCAGCAATGCTAATGCCGCACCCGCACCAGCAGCACCGGCACTTGCGGCACCAGCAGCGCCAGCACCTATCACGTTTTCTGATGCTGTTACGAAACAAAAGATGACTGTTAACTTACTAATTAGCACTAAAAATACATTTCAATTGATTTGATTTTTGTAACGTATATTGATGAGAAAATGCGAAAGTGAAATTTTGTAATTCACTTAAAAAAAATAAGTTTAAAAATAGACTTGCTTTTAAAAATACAAGCCGGAGAAAAGGTTACTTGTGATATTTTTTTAGTATTATAAATGTAAAATTTACGCACTACGGCAATCATTTCGCTTTTATTTATTAACATAAATGTAAATTGGTCAGAAAGTTTGACGTTTTATTAAAAAAATATATTTTTATTTGCTTTTGCTCTTTAATCTTCTATTCTATTTCTTTATATAGCATTTATAAATTTTTATAAATTTTACTCATTTTCCGTGCCACAATTCCTTGCTAATTGACTGAAATAGTACAAATTAAATTTCCTACCATTTCAGTCAATTGACAAGGAATTGTAATAAGTATTGTTTTACCGCGCAACGTCTTATTAAAACAAATGATGATTATAAGTGCAAAGGAGTATTTTTATAAGTCATAAAAATTCTCTCACTCTCAATTCTCAATCAACAGAACGTACGTATTTCAGTAATTATACGTGTTTTAAGGGACTGTATAACTTTTGATTTGATCACATGTTCAACATTTTCTTTCAACAAACAATACTTTTAATTATAAAATATAAAAAGTTTATTATTGCCATAAACGATGTCGGCATTAAGGAATGTATTAAATAAAATATGAGCCTTATCATATCGAATATGTTAAAAAGGGAAACTTCGGTGGGCATTATTGAAATATTTGATATAAAAGAACGTAACCCTAGTCATAAAGCGATCCCCTTATTAGATTTGTTGCGACTAACCTTCATAATATATCTGACACTCGACATGCGGCCGCGCGCTTTTACGTTTGATTATATTTTCAAAATGGGTTCTATCTAATTTCGTATGATGGAAAAAAAAATCTTTCTTTAATATCCCTTTTAGCGTTAAAAGCCTTTCAATGTAAGTTAAAACGTTTTTATTACTCATAAAATAATCACAAGCAAAGGATTTTATATCCATTTATTTATTTGCACTTTATGTTCAATTCTTAATGCCAAAGGCATTGTATCCCAGTCGAACTTTGGATGATTTAAAGAACACATGGTAGTATTTATCAAAACCGTCAGGAAAAATTTTACTTCTAGAGGTAGCCCTTTACTAAACGCAACTGTATATTTCAAAAATTCTAAACTTGTTGCCAGTCCCCCGTGGCTGGCATAGCGCGATGTATCTCATGCAGCGTATATTTGTAACGGGCTCAACAGTATAACTCTATTGCTCAATTTATCGGCAAATCTGCTATATATATATATAGTCGATCTATTTCAGCGTGCATTGCGTTTACTTTCAAATCAATATGATACATTTATCAAGTATGATAGTGCCAATGTATCGCCACCTTAAAAGATTTCAAGTAGTTAAGAACTTTTGTTCCTGAGCTTTCTGGGTGACCACGGCATTCCCAGTATTTTTTAAGTAAGGTTAAATATAATTAGCCTAAATTACTGAAATTAAAAACAGTTCTAAGGTTTATTAACTTGTTATGCTAATGTATTATTCTATTGAATGACCAAAACATCTTATTACTATACGAACTAATATAAAGGTAGTTTTGGAAAATGCAAAACAGCTAAAGTCTGTCTATGGTATTAATACAATAAAACCAATATTTTTAAACCATTCTT